>JBBUKS010031248.1:0-11075 GCA_038050645.1 Hedychium gardnerianum | reverse complement strand
CTTATCCCTGATTTGTTCCCTGGATCGGGTTGTGAGCCACCCGGGAAAAACCAATACTGCGCCTTCACGAATCGGATACTCATTCAACTCGAGATTGTCAACAGTATGCTTAGGAACTGAGGCGAGTGGTGGAGAAGTGGAAGGCCTCCCAGAATCAGCCTAAGATGGGAGGCCCTTCCAAGCCTTACCAACATCCCCGCCGCTAGGATCGGGAGGCTAACACAAATCATTGCTCGAATCAGCGATCCCCTTCACCACGAGGAAAATTCCCGATATCCCCCCGATCTCAATAAGAGGCTCCTTAAGAAAGGGAGAAAGATAAAGGAAAGGGCAAGATGAATGTTAGAGGAACGATCCATATGATCTCGGGAGGACCCACAAATGGAGATTCCACCCATGCCCGCAAAACTCATGGATGGAGATTAGAGATCTATGAGGTCAGCATTGGCAGAGGAAGCCAACAAGGCCCCGCAATAAGCTTCGGGCCTAAAGATTTAGACGAAGTTGAGACTCCTCATGATGATGCTCTAGTGATTGATGCCTGGATTGCCAACTACACCATCAAACGAGTGTTTGTTGACACAGGAGTTTAGTCAACATCATCTTTAAGCATGCTTTCGACCAACTACAATTGAAGGAGGAAGAACTACACCCGGTGAACACCTCCCTTTATGGGTTCATCGGACACGAGGTACAACCAATGGATCAGATCCATCTCTCTCTCTCTCCCTATGAGAAGAGCCCATGAGGAGGAAGAAAATGGTGCCCTTTTTCATCGTAAACGCAGTCTCCGCTTACAATGTCATACTCGGGAGACTAGTACTGAGCGCTTTCCAAGCGGTAGTCTCCACTTTTCACCAGAAGCTCAAATTTCCAATAGGAAGTTAGGTGGGGGAGGCTAAGGGAAATTAGGCGACTGCTCGTAGATGTTATGTCAATATGGTCAAAACTGACTCCCGCAAGGTTCCCCGACTACGAGATGACTCAGTCCAGGTTGTTCATGAGGCACTGATGGCCTGACCGATTGAGGGAGAGGAAGAGGTAAAAATCCATCCTACCCAGCCAGAGGGGATCACTCGGATAGCTGCGGAACTATATCCGGAGCAAAAGCGGAGGCTAATTGCATGTCTCGCCTGCAACCACGATGTCTTTGCCTTGTCACCCCGGGAAATCACCAAGGTCTCCTCAGAAGTGATGGTTCATCGGTTGAACACCCTCCCCGATGCTCGGTCCGTCCGACAAAAGAATCAGAGCTTCTCACCTTAGCAGGATCAGGTAATACAGGCGGAAGTTCGAAAACTAAAAGAATCCAGACATATATGAGAGGTGCATTTTCCGACTTAGCTTGCCAATGTAGTACTAGTACCCAAGCTAGGCGAAAAATGGAGGGTGTGTATCGACTTCCAGGATCTTAATAAAGCTTTTCCAAAAGATTGTTACCCCCTCCCTCGGATTAACAAGCTGGTAGACTCCACCTCTGGGTGTGAGTTCATATGCATGCTCGATACCTATCAAGGGTATCATCAGGTTCCCTTGGCTCAAGAGGATCAAGAAAAGGTTAGCTTCATCACCTCTGTTGGGACTTTTTGCTACACTGTGATGTCCTTCGGCTTGAAGAATGCAGGAGTAACTTACCAATGGCTGATGGATCGAGTATTCAAGCATCAGATTGGGAGGAACATTGAAGTCTTTTTGGATGACATCCTGATCAAAATCGCTCGGGCAAAAAGTCTAGTTGCAGATGTCGAAGAAACTTACAGCACCTTGAGGAGATATGGGTTGAAGTTTAATCCAGACAAGTGTCTCTTTGGGGTCAAGAGAAGAAAATTCCTTGGGTATTTTGTCACATAAAGGGGAATTGAAGCTAATTCGAAAAAAATCCAAACCCTCCAAAACATGCCGCCTCCCCGCAACATCCAGAAAGCACAATGGCTAATAGGCCGCATCACGACCTTATCCAGGTTCATCTTCCACTTAGCTGAATGAAGCTTATCTTTTTTTTAAGATGTTACTGAAGGCTTCCAAGTTCGAATGGAGTGAGGAATGTGACAAAGTTTTTGGGAAGTTAAAAAAGTACATCTCCCATCTCTCGATCCTCTCCAAATCGGTGACGGGTGAGATATTATGGATATACCTAGTGGCCTCTAGGGGAGTTGTCGCTATGGTTCTATTGCGACAAGAAGATAATGTACATAAGGAGGTAGAAAGCAGATATACCTTCTTGAAGAAATTGACTTTCTATTTAACTTTGACGGCTCGGAGGTTGCGGCCATACTTTCTCGCCCATCCCATCATCGTCCTCACCAACAGTGGTTTAGGCCGGGTATTGACCTACCCAGAGGTTTCAAGGTGATTGATCAAATAGACTATGGAATTGAGCGAGTATGACATCCAGTATCAGGCTAGGTCCGCCATCAAGGCTCAAGCTTTGACAGACTTCCTTGTGAAAATCCTCGCCTAGGAAGAAGAAGGAACCTGAAAAATTGTCGTGGATGGATCCTCGAATCAACATGGGAGTGGTGTAGGGATCTTGCTAATCTCACCCAAGGAGGATGTGTTTCAGCTCTCCGTACAACTCAATTTTTAAGCTTCCAACAACGAAGCAGAGTATGACGCCCTACTAGTTGGTCTGCAAGCAGACAAGCAAGTCGGGGCATCCTGAGTCATCCTTCATTCAGACTCCCAATTGGCGGCTCAACATTTGGATGACAGCTTTAAGATCCGAAATGATCGGTTAAGGCGATATGCAGAAATATTTGAGAAACTCAAGACCATCTTTTAATAAGTTATCATCCGAAAGATTCCCCATACAAAGAATCAGAAGGCATATGAGTTAGCCAAGATAGCCAGTGTACTGATCACTTGGACCGCGGATAATTTGATAACACAAAATCTGTTTATTTCTCAAATCGACCGGGCTCCCACTCCCGATACCCAAATGGACTTGTGAACACCCATTATCGATTATCTTGAGCGAGGGGTTTTACCGTCGGACCCCGAAGCTGCTCGGCGACTCAAAAGGAAGTCCCCCTGGTTCACCATGATCGGGGATATCTTATATCAACAATTTTTTTCACGACCTCTACTCAAGTGCCTGGGCCCGGAGGACACTGACTATGCCCTGCAAGAAATACATGAAGGGATTTGTGGGAATCATATTAGAGGGCAGACGCTGGCCCGAAAGACGTTGTTGGCCGGGTATTTTTGGCCAACTTTACAAGTAGATACTGTTCGGTTCGTGGTCGCCTGCATCCCATGTCAGAAGCACCAGAATCTCTCCCACCATCCGATAGAGTTCCTGAAGACTTCCACCGTGTCTTCCTCGTTTGACCAATGGGGAATGGATATTGTAGGTCCCTTTCTAGTCGGACCCCAACAAAAGAAGTTTCTTCTGGTCGTAGTCGACTACTTTTCCAAATGGGTAGAGGCGGTCTCACTAGCCCGAATAACGAAGGAGGCGGTCATGAAGTTCCTGTGGCAGGACATCGTTTGTCGATTCGGAATACCGCATAAATTGGTGTTAGACAATGACCGACAATTTCAGGACCGCCGATTGAAGGAATGGTGTGAGGGACTTAGTATCTAGCAAGCTTTCACATCAGTGGCTTATCCCCAAAATAATGGACAAGTAGAGGTGGTCAATCGAGAAATAGTCCAAGGACTCAAGATCAAACTGGACCACGTGCAGGGTAGTTGGGTAAGCAAATTACCTAGCATCCTCTGAGCTTATCGGACCACCCCATGAGAAAACATGGGAATGACTCCCTTCCACTTGGTCTATGGAGGAGAAGCCTTAATTCTGGTGGAAATTGGAGAAAAATTGACTTGGCGAGCAGCACAAGGGCAAGACAACAATGGTCTCCGTCTTCTCAATCTTGATTTGATTTCAGAAACTCGAGAAAAGGCCGCCACTCGACTCATGGCGTATCGGCAGAGGATGCGACAAAACTACAACAAGCGAGTCATCCTCTGCTCCTTTCAAGTCGGAGACTTGGTTTGGAAAAAGATTAAACCCATGGAAGACATTGGCAAGCTGGAACCGCAATGGGGAGGCCCCTTTCGGGTCATTCGCAAGTTGGACTCGGGGTCTTACCACCTACTGAAGGCAAAAATCTCGACATACCCTGGAGCGCTAACTATTTGAAGCCCTATTATTCATAGTATCCTTGGCAAAATATGTTTTATTAAAAGCAATTGTGTACTTTTTCCTTCCTGTAATGCAAAATCATCTCTTTTCCCAGAATCAAGATACCCCCACGTCTTTTTCAGAGCTCAACCTCCCCCACCGCGGCATTGTCGGGGTCGAACTTTCTCGGTTATGATATCGCATTGTAACACCTCTGTCCTTTGAAGGACCCAAATTCTCCCGACTCGGACATAGTCGAGTCGAGATCTTGGCTGCGATATCAACCTACCCTTTGCCCAAGGGTGGAGCATATATCATATCGCCACGTCCTTTTCAGGGCTCAACCTCCCCCGACCGCGACATTGTCGGGGTTGAGCTTTTTCAGCTACGATATCACATTGTAACGTCTCCGTCCTTTGAAGGGCCCAAACTCCCCCAACTTGGACATAGTCGGGGTCGAGATCCCTGCTGCGATATCAACCTCCCCTTTGCCCAAGGGTGGAGCATATATCATATCATCGCGTCCTTTTCAGGGCTCAACCTCCCCCGACTACGGTATTGTTGGGGTCGAGCTTTCTTGACTATGATATCACATTGTATCACCTCCATCCTTTGAAGGGCTCAAACTCCCCCAACTCGGACATAGTTGGGTTTGAAATTCCGGCTGCGATATCAACCTCCCCTTTGCCTATGGGTCGAGCATATATCGTATCGTCATGTCCTATTTAGGGCTTAACCTCCCCCGACCGCGGCATTATCGGGGTCAAGTTTTCCTAGCTATGATTACACATATTATCGCCTCTGTCCTTTGAAGGGCCCAAAACACCCCCGATTGGGACATATTTCAGGTTGAGATACAGGCTGCGATATCAACCTCCCCTTTGTCCAAAGGTCGAGCGTATATCATATTGCCACGTCCTATTCAGGGCTCAACCTCCCCCGACCGCGACATTGTCGAGGTCGAGCTTTCTTGGCTACAATTACACATCGTATCGCCTTCATCCTTTGAAGGGCCTAAAACTCCCCCGGCTGGGACATATTTCGGGTCGAGATCCCAGCTGCAATTTCAAGGCCTTCGCCTCATTCAGAGTTCCATTCAAAATTCCCCCGTTTACTGTATAGTCGAGAATGGAAACCTCTATGACAAGGAGACATACACATTCACAAAGGAGAAATTCTAAATTCATGACTAAACAAAAAAGATAACAGTATATTGCAGGAACCCCTTTAGGAGGGAGAATCGAAAAAAACCACACAATGTTACAATAATCAATTCATGTAAAATCCGTTGTGTCCTTGGCATGAAGATTGTCGACAATCTTGTTCCGTCTGATGAGAGGCAGGGGCATGTTGATAGGGAGATGATCACCATCTTGCAGCTGTCGAAGGATACTGTCTATTCCGTTCTACATCATCAGGAGGAAGCGGTGCGTGACCATGTCATAGAATTCCTCTGACTATAGGAACTCTCTTTTTCTTGCAACCCAACGGGTTTCCTCCCCGGCTTGGTACTCTTGGAGTTCGGCCGCCACACCTTCAAGCTGCTTCCGTAGGGCCTCCAAAGCCGCTTGGGAGTTAGTTTGAGCCACCTCGGCCGCCTCTAACTTCGCTGTCTCCACTACAACTCGAGTGGCCTCCAGCTCCCAAAGAAGGGGGTCTGCCAAAGTCCAGCCGACCTTTGCATTTTTTCGGGCCAATTCCACCTTCGCTTGTAAGGTCGACTCCACCTCTGCTTTGGCCTTTACCTCTGCTTGGAGGGACTCTATCCCCTCTAGTCTAGCCTTAGCAAGTGCTTCAGACGACTCGAGGGAAGCTCGAGTCACCCTCAGCTCGACGTTCAAAAGGCCAAGTGCCTCCCGACTTGCTTCCAAATCTGCCTGGGCGGTAGCTAGCTCAACCTCGAGTGTGTCCGCCCGACATCTCTCCGAGCTTAGGTTACGGGCCATCTCGATCGCTTCTAAGGAGCGTTCCCCACTTCTCGTTCTGGCCCGGTCCAACGCCGCTTGCTGGGCACCAAAATCGACCACCGACCCTTACAAGCGGGTGATCTTCGCGGAAGCCTCGTCTAGTGACACCCAAAGAGTGACCATGAGGTTCGGGTATGGGGATGAGGCCATCCTCCCCTCTAAACTTGCTACCTGGGCGGATAAACCCCGGTGTTCCCGTTGATGTACTTCAAATCGTTGACCAAACACCATCAGTTTGGCCATATGATCTACCCCGGAAATCACCAGCTCCTTGTCCAATTTAGGTAAGGACAGGCCTTCAGCCATTCCCTCCCCAACCATCCAGCGGGCTGCTGTGGGACCCTAGAGGACTATCTCCAGATGGCCAGAGGGTGGGGCCTCCCCTCCCTAGGAGCCTCCCTCCTCAGCAGCAATGGCTGGCTCCTTGCCTTCTCGTCGGCTTGTGGAACGGGGCAGGCGAGGAGACCTGACGGATTTCCCACGCCCAACCTAGGCGTCATAGCATGAGTGGAGGAGGCCGCACCGTCCGCTATAAGGCCTTTAGATTCAGCCGAGGTGTCAGAAGATAAATGGACAATGGTCTCGGGCCACTCCTAGATGGGGACTCAATTCTCGAAGTTCTCGAGCTCACAAGTGACGTTCGAGTACATGAAGGTGAGATTGGGATTGGAGTTGGAGGTGAAGATGGCAAGACTGAGGAACGCGTCAGGGACCGATGCCTTTTCTGACTTATCCTCAAAGGAGCCCTCGACTCCTCTAACACCTCCACCTCAATCACTAGCACAGGAATGATGGGCGGCGCGATACCAAGAGGAATGGCGGTAGTCGGGATGACCACCTCTATCACGGTCACCTCGGGGGCTGTTGGAGCTTCCTCTTGGCGATGCATATCCACTTTAATCTGGTCAACAATCTCAGCTAGGCACGCTTCTATCTCATCAACCGTGGGGACTCACGACTTGTTCAAAGCCCTCCGCAACATAGTATCAGTTGCACAAAAAGTAAAAACCTCAGTTAGATATTAATGAGCAAAGGAGGAATGAAATCTTACCAAAAGAGGCCCCAAGGGGAGTCAGGACAGGACTCAGGCCAAACATGTGCAGCAACCCCTCCTCGAGAAGCAAAGTGTTGTCAAAACTCAGGTCCTTCACCCCCTCAGTCACCTAGAGAAAGCCCTGGTCTAGATGTTGGTTCTTCAGAATAGGCGGCTCGGGCATCCGAGCCTGCCATCGAGTCGGCCAAACTATCAGACTAGGAGGTTTAACATAGAAAAATTGGGGTTTCCACCCCTTGTGGGATGACGGAAGATGCTTCAACAGGTTGACCCCTAGACGGGCAGACAGAAAAAAAACTCCATCGTCCATCTTCTTCGGGTAAAAGAATAATGGAGAATATGAGGGGAAAGAGGGATATGGAAGAGGAAGAAGAGCATAAACACTCCCGTTAGAATTCAAAAAGAGTTTGGACCCAACTAGGAAAGAGGAATGCGGAAGTATAGGGATACGTCGACAAAAAAGGGGGGGATAAAAAATCACAACCTATTTTGGAGTGGGCTCCTGAAGAAAGTGACGTATCCTGGAGGAGAGCGATTAGGGTGGTCGTTGACGTTGGGCAGTGACAAAAGATAGTCAGCCGGAATGTTATAGGTGATCCTTAATCTTTCTAAGGATCCACTCATGAAGTTGGACTCAATCGACTTATACCAAGGAGATGAGGAGGATCCAGTGGCCATTAGAAGGGAGCCCTAGAAATACAGAAAAGAAGAGATGGACGAAAAAACTTATGGAAAAGTGAGCAGGGAGGACCCAAGGGAAGACGAAGAGGAAGATGACGAGAGAAGTCATGTAAGGAGAACCACGGTATCCAGGTTTATGACCTATATATACTACGCTCATTCAACCTTGACTGTTGAATATGTACCACCGCCATAAGCACCGTCGTTGGATTTGACACTGAATATGGTACCAAAAAATCTTTATAATCATCACAAAATCAACGACCCCTTGGCACCCTCCCAAAAGGTCACATCGCATTGATGACTCAACTTCGGAAGCACGTTGACGTAGCCCAGCTCGAAACTTAAATTGAGTAGGGTGCACTTTTAAGAGGCATGACCATGGTTAAAGACTCAAATCCTACATTTAATATGAAATCCCGGGTCAAGTACCAAAGAACACCACGTGGCTATCCATGTTAATCATACATATGTCCAGTCAGTCGGACTGGCACCTCCTTCGACTAGACTTGATAGGGAGGCATGTGATATTGGGGGTGATCGAGGGGTGCCATGTGGCACATGAGTCAAAGTTAGAAGAAGTGGTGGTAGTCCAAATGCAACAGCCTCCCCGCCTCCCGGCTATGATAGCCTCCTGGCTATAACAGTCTCCCCGGCTCCCGGATACACAACCTTTACGGCTCCTGAGACTCCCAGCTATGACAGCCTCCCGGCTACGACATTCTCTCTGGCTCCCAGATACACAGCCTCCCTGTCTCTTGAGACTCCCGGCTACAACAGCCTCCCGGCTAAGACATTCTCTTCGGCTCTCAGTTGCTATAGCCTCCCGGCTATTTCAGCCCCCCGGCTATGACAGCCTCCCGGCTGCTATAGCCTCCCTGTTACAACAGCCTCCCTAGCTATGGGAGTCTTGGCTTCTTGACGTTACAAACCTTCAATGCCCCCCGCGCCTCCTGGAGCCGATAAAACGTTATGCATGCGAGAACATAGGTGTTATCGGCGTTATCCTCTAGAAAACATAGAGAATGTTGCCCCATTACTCTGAGTAAATAGTCACACAAATAGGGAATTATCCCTATTAAATAGGGGAGGGAAAGAACATGGGGAGCCCAGTTCCCAAAGTTTATAAAAGACCACCTACCCCAGCAGGTCAAGGTACTCGTACATACATTTCTACAAACCCTAGCTACTCTTCATCTTCTTCCTTCCAGCTCAACTGACTTGAGTGTCGGAGTGACTACGTCAGGGAACTCCCTGGCTATCATTCTAATGGTTGTCTTCTAGTTCTTCTCAAGCGTGAGGTATGAACACTTTCTAAGAAGCTCTTCTGATTGCCTGGAGATAGACGACGGTAGTCAACTTACGTGCCAGCACACCGGTGAGTCACACGTCGGCGTTCCTAGGCGGGATCACTTTACAAAATTATACTTGATCTCTATGTGTTTGTCGTTGCTATGATATTTGGAATCCTTAGAAAAAGCTATAGCAACTTGATTATCACAATACACTGTAACAAGACTCCCACTATCCTCTGCAATCTTTAAATACTTCATGAACCTTCTTAACCAGACAGCTTCTTGCACAACTGCTAAACAAGCCACATACTCAACTTCCATCGTCGATAGTGCTACATAAGCCTATTTTTTGCTGTTCCATGAGATGAAGTCACCATTTAGTAAGAAGGTAGAGCTAGATGTGGATTTTCTATCATTAAGGTCCCTTGCCCAATCTGCATCTGTGTAGCCTTCAAGCTTAACTTAGATCCTTAGAAAAACCCACTTCCAGTGTCTCGATCATGGGTTTGACTTGAAATGATCAACTAAACCAACAACATAGCTGATATCAAGACGTGTACACAATATAGTGTATATTAAACTACTAATGACACTGGCATATGTTTTTTTCTTCATCTTGACTATTTCTTTAGGAGCCTTGGGACATATACTTTTGCTCAAAATAGTACCTTTCATGATAGGTGTTTGTTTAATGTTGCAACTTGACATATTGAAATGTTATAACATCTTAGTGATATAAGCCTCTTGAGATAAACTCAAAAGTCTTTTTGATCAATTTTTTATGATCTTTACTCCTAAGATGTACTCAGCTTCTCCCATATTTGTTATGTCAAATTGTGATGAAAGTCATGGTTTGACTTCTATCACAAATTTTATATCACCTAGCTATTAGCATATCATCAACATATAATGATAAGATGACAAACTTTCTTTTTTCCTTTCTTATGTAAACACAATGATGCTCATTGATTATTTCAAAATCATAAGATAAAATGACTTCATTAAATCTTATGTTCTATTATCTTGATGCTTGTTTTAGGCCATATATAGACTTTTTAAGTCTACATACTTTATTCTCTTCGCCTGCAACAATGTAACCTTCTAGTTGTGTCATATAGATTTCCTCGTTAAGCTTACCATTAAGAAAACCTATTTTTACATCCATCTGATGTAATTCCAAGTCAAAATATGCTACTATAGCTAAAATGACACGAATTGATACAAATTTCAAAGTAGAAGAAAATGTCTCTTCAAAATCAATACCCACTAATTGGGTATATCGTTTTGCAACTAGATAAGCTTTGTATCGATTAATCGATCCATCTGTTTTCCTCATAATTTTGAAAATTCACTTATTACCAATAGCCTTTCAACCAAGAGGAAGATCGACTAATTTCTAAACTTCATTCTTTTTCATAGACTCCAATTCTTCACCCATTACAACTCTTCACTTTTCTCTAACTGAGCATCTCAATGCTTCATCAACTGTTTAAGGTTTCTCATCGTCAACTGAAAGAATCATTACTGTCTCATTCTGAATATTAAACATTTTTCGAGGAATCATCTTATGAATACTTCATCATAGGTTGAACTATTGAAAAATCATCTTATTAATTGACAAATCACTCC
Organism: Hedychium gardnerianum; assembly: GCA_038050645.1. Taxonomy (NCBI): domain Eukaryota; kingdom Viridiplantae; phylum Streptophyta; class Magnoliopsida; order Zingiberales; family Zingiberaceae; genus Hedychium; species Hedychium gardnerianum. The sequence goes on along the minus strand of JBBUKS010031248.1, from coordinate 323 downwards.
CACTAGTTTGACTATATTCATGCATCTTTTGTGATACCTCGTTCGTTGATAAAGTAATATTCTCATCTTTCTCTATTACAAATAGAGGAATTGTCTTATCAACGCCACCTCTTGTTGGAACTCAGTTTCGAGAAAAGTTTTATCTTTTGACTCTATTTCGGAGATGGTTTCATCCTATTGCTCATTATTACAAAACCGCAAGTGCACGATTACGTCATCAGTAATATAAAAGATTATTGTATCCATAGGGACTGTTGATTAAGCACTAGTCAACTTTGTAAAGTAAGTTATCTAGACAATCGAAGGTTGGTTGAGATCATGAA
>JBBUKS010031237.1:0-11075 GCA_038050645.1 Hedychium gardnerianum | reverse complement strand
TATGAATTTTTCGCATGGATCACGGAAGGGATCCTATTTTTTCGCTGCGATTTGATTTTGTCGCATAAGATTCCCAACATGTTGCATAATCGAATGAGTGATAATTAGATGAATGATAATCTTATTATCTATGTAAAGAAAGATATATTTCTAATAGTTGATAATGAAGCTATATACAAAAGTTTCAAAATATGAAAACTCGAAAAGAATAATTGTAAGGTGATTATTTTATGATGTTTTATGATTATAAGATTTTATATTTTTTTTGATTTATTAATTATATTATATTATTGTTGAAACTGAACCAAGATCCTAGCTTTGCTAGCCAAAGATTCTTCCCCGTCACTGTTTGTACTAAATCATAACACTTGAGGAATTTCTAGAGCGAATGTGCAGTTTCAAAAACTATTATGTGCAAGTCAATATGGATGTTATCATTTCATTTGATCACCGTACAATATGGGGAATTGATTGTGTGATATTTACTTGAAATTCACTTAAAGATTGAAATGAAAACCTTGTTCTTCATAACTGTGTCAGGTTACAGGAATTGTATTATGTGAGGCTTCCTCGAACCCTTGCAAGGAAAGTTGATGCAAGCGCTCCAAATAATTCTCATGGATGATATATTCACACGTTGAGTATCATGTGGTCGTTTTCATCGTAATCTACCGGAAGTGATAAATTTATATTGTTATCATGTTGTGTTATTGATGTTATTGATATGTAACTTTAAGAGCTAAATGATCGTCAACTCCAAACAATTCTCATGGCTTCCTCAAACCCTTTAGGGAAAGCTGATGCAGGGGCTCCGAGCAAGATGTATTGTTTCTGACTTGGGCATCGTCAACTCCATTCTTTCATTCCATTTTGTCGGTTCCACCATTTCTATTTTGCTCAATTAATCTACTTGAGTCACTCTGCATGTCGATTCTCTTGGCTTGACCAATATACTAGCCCTCCTGTCTACCCTACCTCTTGTAATCTAGTCAGATCCAGCTTAAGACATAGGTTATTAAGACCCGGCTTAAGGTATAAGTCATTATCTTAGGCCCAATAAAATCTTTGAAATGGATGAGTCATCATTATTGCTAAACCATCAATTTTAATTTAGCATTGCATCATGCGTGCGTGCATGCTACTTCGATTCCTGCTCCCCATTTACACCTTCCACCTATCTCTTATTTTCATATTAATTGTATTCTCTTATTTCCATCTAAAATTCTATCCATCGCTGTCATACCCCGAAAGGATACTTATCCGTTAAAAAACAAACAATACTTTTCATGTACGACTGACAAATTCCTGATACATAGTCATAAACAAATAAATAAAATACCCAACTCGGATAGCACAATCACGCAGTATATCAAATACCCCACTCAGGTAGCATATCACACAGAATAACAATTACCCCACTCGAGTAGCACAACCATGCATAAATAAACAAATAAGAAACAACAAGAAATCCCAATGGACAAGATGCGTACCGGCACGACTTAAAACTCCAAGTATATAACCAAAATCAAAAACAAAGTTCAAGTCCACATTTTTATTACAATGTGGAAAGAAACACCAATTACAGAAGCAAAATCACCAAAGTAAAAAGGAAATCATCAAAACTCAATGTAACAGGGGATGACACGGCCAGAACTCTCCAGGCGACCCAAACTACTAACCTGAAATAAAATAACAAGCAGGGTAATGAGCACAAGTAATACTCAGCAGGTTTAGAAAGACAGTACATGAACAATAACAGTATAAGGAGTGCAAAAGTATATAGTCTCAGAGATAAATACTCGCCAAGAGAAAATATGCTCATGAATGTCTCTAATACACAGACACTCAAAATAGTTACACATCATATCATGAGTAGTGCAAATAATAAATAAAATGAATACAACATCTCTCATGCATATATCAATAGTAATCCATATAAGTATAGTATCACATCTACGTGCATCGAAACAATTATATATATTGGGGTCTCGTATGTGGGAGCAACGCTCCACCACAGGGTATACAAATGACTAAGACACTCAGCTCGTCAGCTGTGGACCACGGGAGAAACACTCTACCACGATACTCATGGGCAGTCCATAAATGTCAGGGTCTCTGTTTGTGGGAGAAACTCTCTACCATGAATGACCTCGTGGGCAGACAGAAGGTAGCTATTTAGCTACGGGTTGTGGAAGAAACTCTCTACCATGTATAACCTCGTGGGCAACCAGGGTATAACAACCCTAATAGTAGCATGTCTACGACTCACTCAACCAACTAAATGGGAGACATAGTCGATAGCATGCAAATGCAACATGTACTGCTACGACTCACTCGACCAACTGAATGGGAGACATAGCCAATAGCAAGCATGTAATCTCGTGATGCTACGACTCACTCGACCAACTAAATGAGAGACATAACCGATAGCAAACATATAATCTCGTGATACTATGACTCACTCAACCCAGTTTTAAACTATTTTACATCTTCCAAAATCGAACCCCTATCCATAGCAAAACTCAACTACACCATCAACACATCCCACCAAATTAGTATCTAACTTTACTTTAACTTTTAACCTAGCTTCTTTTGATTATAAATGTAAGTATATCAATACTTACTATGATCAATTAATACTAGCCTCCAAAATTATCATTCTATTTAACACAATCTAAACATACCAATAACAACACAATAATCCATGATCAAGCAACAAACTACCAAACCCTAATGAAATTTCTCTTTTACCTCTGCTAGGATTGCGGCAGTGAACTGTGGTCGGAGCTACAGTGACAACCTCTGACCGAAACAACCAAGTTGGCCGGAAATTTGAATTTCTTCCTCTTGATCAGAAAACAAAACACCCTCAATCCCACATTAATGCCCTAATTCCAGGAACATCAAACCTAACCCTTACCTCTCTTCCAGCAGCAACAGCCGGCAGTGGATAAGTCCACCGATCTCACGCCATCAATCCAAATCAGACACAACCGAAGCTGAGTGATTATGGAGCAATTCGTAGCTTCTTATCCCGATCTGGTAGCTGGCCGGAGGAGATGAAGGTATGGATTTGACCTAGGATGATCGACGACGAACCGAAATAGATTCGATCAATGTTCCCAGCGAGAGATCAGAGAGGGATCAACAATTAAATTTAACCAAAAAGAATCTAAACACCCTACCGGCTGAAGAACCACCAGAGAAAAACAAAAATCCTACCGAATATTAAGAAAGAATTGTTTATGGATACTATCTGATAGATTATACTACTTAAATTAATCAATCCAAATAAAATTTAATATTTTTTATTATTATTATTTTGTACAGTTAATAGTCGAACTTTGAAATATCTTCAAATTGAAGCTACACGTCATAAATAAGATTTTATTATTCATTTAATTTTAACCAATTTTATTTTGATAAAATAGTAAGGGCTTATATTTTCTTTTTTATTATTATTTAAATATAAATATGTTTGCTAAAAAATATGTGGATATACAAAATGGTTGGGAAAAAAAATAATTTATTCAATCACAGAAGAAAGATTTACTCTATAGATTTAGTTGATATCAAATATCTACTATTAAGATAAATTAAAAAAATACACGTAAAAATATATCCTAATAATTAATATTTTCGGATTCATTATTATTAAAAAGAAAATGTTTTATAATATGTTATAATTAATTCTTGAATTATATATATATACCCAGGATATAATACTACATCACAAGGATTAATTAATGAATAATTTGCTTTTGCTATTATCAAGCTAAATTCCCGCCCCAAAAAGTGTTGGTCAAGAGAAGAAAACAGTAAGCTGGTGTCAGGGTCGCCCAATGGCGAAGCAGAGTTCGCCGTCGCCGTTGTAGTCGCCGCCGCGGCGTCGGAAGGCCCAGACCTCCAATTTGTCGCCCTTTTCCAGCGCACTCCACGCGCGGAACAGCTTGAGTTCGTCACCCTTGACCACGGTGCCGCCGCTGCCATCCCACCGAGTCAGCCGCAGGAAGCTCACGAACCCGCACCGCGCGTATACCCGCACAGGCAGCCCTCCGTGCGCCCGCCCAGCCGCTTTCTGCTTCCTCACCATCATTTCATCCGTCTCCTCCTCCGTACGGCTCTGCTTCCTCTCTCGGTGGATGTCACCGTCGAGGTTGGCCGCGACGCGCTCCTCCGGGGAGAGGAGGACGACGAGATTGGTCGCCACGGAGTCGGTGGGGAGGTACAGCCGGTTCTGCTGCGTCACCAGGTCGGACTTCTCCACCGTCTTCTTGGCGATGAACCACACGCCAACGTCGTCGACGTCGGCGGCGCCGGCAAACTGCCTCCTCGCTAAGGCGGTTACCCACTCCGGAGCAATGCAGGTGACCTCGCCATCGTCGCTGGAACACTTGCGCTTCGCCGGCATGGTGGCGTCGAATCGATCAACTCGCTGGGTGAATTAATCAACGAAGAATGCATCGTGCGCCATATTTATTTATAGAGTCATTGAGTTTGATAGGAAAAATTGGAAACAAAATCGGAACAGAATTCCAAACAAATTGGAGATTGATTGATGTTTATTTGGTATAATTACTGGTTGCAGATGATTTGATCGAGCGAGATCTTATTTGTATGTCGAAACTAATTGTAATCTAATTAAGAAATGAATCCGAGTCAATTCATCCAGTAAATATATAATAAAACATGAAAACATATATAAAAAAACATTTTTATTGAAAATATTTCTAAATAAAATAAGTTAAATTTTGAATGTTTTCACTTCTTTTATATATATATTTTTTGAACTCCTAAATTAAGAACAGCTGGAAGATTTCTATAGAAATTGATCTTAGTCTTGAAATTTTATAATATATATGTTAAATTCGAAAATACGTGTAAAACGAACAATTGAATTTGATTATTGTTTTTTTTATATTTTTCTTTCAAATCTTTTTATTTTGAAATTATAGCCAATAATATTATATAGTTCTAATTAAATATAAGACTATAGAAATTGATCACGGCCTTGATATTATTAATATATTAGATGAAAACGGTCTCTCTAGTTTGACTCCCAATGTCTAAAAAAAAGATAAATCATAGGAGATTTTGTCCAGCAACAAGCAACAACCGCGCATCCAATTGATATATCTAGTGATAGCTTGTGGTCTTCACCATCAATTCAACAAAAAAAAAGGTGAAATTTATTATCCTAGCTACCCCCACAACTGCCTCACATTAATGAGAGGGAGTAAATCAAGAAATCAAAGTAGGCTCTCATGTAAGAGGGTATATCCACGACTTTTGTCGGGTGTTCCTGCGCTAAGACCTTTGACGGGTAAGTCACCGATGAGCTGGAGAGAGTGTTAACTATGTCGTCGTGAGCCAAAGGAAGGTGGGGTTGAGTTGCCTTTGATATTGACTAGGTCGCAAAGTCTCCAAAGAAGGGGGTGAGCTATCCTCACCGCCGAAAGAACCTGGGGGAAGGTGGGGTGGCTGGAGACGCCTACTGAGCTATAGAAGTGAGTCGCCGAGCACTGTTGGGATGGTCGAATCATCTGAAGAGTCTACGAGAAGTAACAAAGCAAGGAGGGATTAGAATGGAGACTAGGTTGTCCCAACCTTCCACTATGACACTCAAGTCAATCTCCGGCAGGGGAGATAAAGAAGATGAACAGAAGTAGATGTGTGTGTAGTTGTATGTAAAGGTGTATGCATATTTTCATCCACGAGAGCGGACACCTTTTATAACATGAAAGCATGGGATCTCATATTCACAGCTGTCAGAGGGGATGGTGTGCTTCTGACAGGATGTCATATCCGTGGTAATTAAGGAAAGTGTTACGTCATCGTATCTGGGGTCATGTCACCCACGTCTTGTACTCTAGGAGATTGTGGTGTATTATGCTATGTCAATCATGCTACTCCACGTGCACATGCTATAGAACAGTTGGATATCTGGTCCGAGAGTGGTGTCTCGGAGTGGCCAAAGGCGCACAGAGCCGAGAACCGACTAGGGGCCAATCGGGAACGTTGAGACAGAAGTTGACTTGGGGTCAGTCAGGGGCACTGGATCAGAAGTCGGAGGTGGCACGGAGCCAAGGGCCAACTAGGGGCTAGTTGGGGGCGTTGGATTGGCGAGGCCGAGAGACGAGTCGAATCGGAGTCGGCGGGTCAACGAAAAGATGGGACAACAAGGCGTACAAAGAGAAGGGCGACGTGGTTGTCGCGCTGAGGTTGCGGACGATGGAAAGGAGGGCGACGCGATTGCCAGTTTATTGTATGGATGTCGAAGCAACACGGTCGAGGAAGGGGCAGTGGGGGAGGAGTCCCGGTGTCGATATCAAACGAATAAGTGGTGACGCCGGCAAAGAACATGGCGGCAATGGGAGCAGCTGCTTCGCATGGACGTTGTGGTTCGAGATCTGGAAGGGCTAGCGGTAGGGTGTCAGGGAGACGCAGGAGCGGATGGCGGAGGCGGTGAGGGAGGTTGGGTGCAAGGGGGATGCAGGAGCGACCAGCGGAGGCCATGAGAGAGGCAGTCCTGGTGGTGTGAGGAAGAGGGGAGCCACTCACATGAGGGAGGGAGAGCCCTTGAGGGAGAAGATAAATGGTATCCGGTATGGTAGAGGAGGCGGCAGTGTGAGGAGAGGGAGGGGCGGCGACTTCCAATCAGGGGAGAGGAGGCGGCGATGTCCGATTGGGGAGAGGAGGTGGCGGCGGCCGACAAGGGAGAGGGGGCGACAACGTAAGAAGAGGGGGCGGGAGAGATCATGAGAAGGAGAGAGAGCAGAGAGGTCCTGGGGAGAGGGGGGCTTTGCGGCAAAGGTGACGGCGTCGCTGTTGTTGTTCTTAGAGGCTCAAAATGGAGAGAGTGAGGAGGGTCAGGCGGTCTAGGAAAATAGGGCTTGGGGAAAAAAAACTAAAAATACCCTCCTTCCACGTAACCTTCCATCTACCATACATCACAAGTCTTCCCCTCACGTTTAGTTGAAGGAGACATGAGTCCAACTAGTTGGATTGTTATGTTATGGTAGGATGGGTGAAAGAGTTATCGGGTCTATCGTAAGGCTAAGTGGCTTCTAACTTAGGAATCGGGGAAGGAGTTGTCGAGCATGTTGTAAGGCTGGGTGACTTTCATCTTAGGAGTAGAGGAAGGAGTTGTCGAGCTTGTCTTAAGGCTGAGTGACTTCCGACTAAGGATTCGGGAAAAGAGTTGTTGAGCCTGTCGTAAGGCTGAGTGACTTTCGACTATGGAGTCAAGAAAGGAGTTGTCAATCCTATCGTAAGGCTGAGTGACTTCCGACTAAGGAGTCGGGGATAGAGTCGTCGAGCCTTTTATAAGGTTGAGTGTCTTCTGACTAAGAAGTCAATAATGGAGCCTTCAAAGAGAGAAAATATGGAAGAGATCACTGAAGGACATAAGTGTTCAACCTCGACTGTGGGGGGGAGGGAGGCTGAGCCTTGGAGATGACATCGGGCGCTTAACCCCGACTGTGAGGGGGAAGGCTGAGCCCTAGATAATACATCCGACACTCGACCCCAATTGTGATGGGGGAGGTTGAGTCCTGGAGAAGACGATAAGATATGTTCGACCCTGACTGTGAGGGGGAGGTTGGGCCCCAAGGTTTATGCTCAACCCCGACTATGAAGGGGAGGTTGGGCCCCAAGGTCTATGCTCGACCCCGATTGTGGGGATGAGGTTGAGCCCCAAGGATAATAAGATATGCTCGACCCTGACTATGAGGTAGGAGGCTAGACCTCAAAGACTATGCTCGACCTCGACTGTGAGGGGAGAGGTTGAGCCCCAAAGACAATAAGATATACTCTACCTTAACTATGAAGGGGGAGGCTAGTATCGCGTTGATAGAGAATCGATATGTGTTTCACCCCGACTGTAAGGGGGGAGGTTGACATCGCCGTCAATGGAGAATCGATATGTACTCAACCCAACTATGAGGGGGAGGTTAATATCGCCGTCGATAGAGAATCGATATGTGTTCAACCCCGATTGTGAGGGGGGAGATTGATATCACTATCGATGAAGAATCGATATGTGCTCGACTCCAACTGTGAGGGGGAAGGCTAATATCATCGTCGATGAAAAATCGATATGTGCTCGACCCCGACTAGAGGAGGGAGATTGGACCCTGAGGAGGATAATGTATGCTCGACCTCGACTGGAAGGGAGAGAATAACTCGATCCTGCTGAGAGAATATAATAAGACTCAATCCCGTTGAAGGAGAGAATACACTGAGAGAATCCGCTCAATCCCTCGACTCTCAAGTATCCATAGAGATGGGGAAAGAATATAATGAAACTCGATCCCGCTGAAAGTGAGAATTCGCTCGATCCTACGACTTTCAAGGTTCGCGGAGTCGGGGAGAGAACATAATAAGACTCAATCTCACTGAGGGAGAGAATCTGTTCGATCCCGTGACTCTCAAGCGTTCACATAGTCGGGGAGAGAATATAATATGCTCGATCCCACTGAGGAAGAAAATTTGTTGAGGAAGAGAATATGCTCAATCCTACGACTTCCAAGCGTTTGCAGAGTCAAGCAGAGAATAAAAATATGCTCGATCCAGCTGAGGGAGAGAACCACACGATCTCGCGACTCCCAAGCATCTGCGGAGTCAGGGAGAAAATAATATAGCACCTAAGAGATTCTGCCTTCCTACTCCTACACTGTGGCGATGATGAGTATGTCAACATCCTCTGGGGTCATGGTGATGGTGAGGAGTTTTTCGGTGTCATCCATCTCAATGTCTCAATTCAGGTATACGTTCCCACAGATGATGCCAATTTATTCCTACGCTAAGACCTTTAACGAGTAAGCCACCGGTGAGATGGAGACGGTGTTGACTAAGTCATCGTGAGACGGAAGAAGGTGGGGGTAAGATGTCTTTGATATTAATTAGGTCGCGAAGTCTCTAAAGAAGGGGGTGAGCTATCCTCGCTGCCGGAAGAACTAAGAGGAAGGTGAGGTGACTGGAGATGCCTACGGAGCTTTAGAAGTGAGCCGTCGAGCATTGCCAGGAGTGTCAAATCGTCTAGAGAGTCTGCGAGAAGTAACAAAGCAAGGGAGGGGGCTAGAATGGAGACCTGGTTGCCCCCGCCTTCCACTCCCACGCTCAAGTCAGTCTCCGACGGGGAAGATGAAGAAGATGAACAGTAGTAGATGCATGTATGTAGTTATATGTAAAGGTGTACGTGTACCTCCGTCCGCAAGAGCAAACACCTTTTATAACATTAAAGCTTGAGATGTCATATCTGCGGCTATCAGAGGGGATGATGTGCTTCTAAATGTCATATCCATGGTAAGGAAAGTGTCACGTCATCATATCTGGGTCATGTCACCCACGTCTTGTACTGTAAGAGATAGTGGGGGATCACGCTATGTCAACCATACTACTCCACGTGTCCTGTCAGTCCACGTGCTATAGAACAGCTGGATATTTGGTCCGAGAGAGGCGTCGGAGTGGTCGAAGGCGGCACGGAGCCATGGCCTGACTGGGGGCCAGCGGGGAACGCTGAGCCATAAGCCAATTGGGGGTCAGTCAGGGGCACTAGATTGAAAGCCGAAGGTGGCATGAAGCCGAGGGCCAACTGGGGGCCAATAGGGGGGCGCTGGATCGACAAGGCCGAGAGACGAGTCAAATTGGAGTTGGCGGGGCAGTGAAAGGATGGGACGGCCGGGTGTACAGAGAGAAGGGCGAAGCGGCTATCGTGCCGGGGCTGCAGACGACAAAGAGGAGGGCGATGCAACTACCGGTTGGTCACATGGACATCGGAGCGACACGGTCGGAGAAGGGACGGTAGGGGAGGAGTCCAGGTGTCGATATCAGACGGAGCAACTGCTTCACTTGGACATCTTGGTTCAGGATCTAGAGGGGCTGGCTGTCAGATGTGAGGGGGACGCAAGAGAGGCCGACGGAGGCGGTGAGGGAGGAGATGTAGACAAGGTTGGGTGCGAGGGGGACGCAAGAGAGACTAGTGGAGGCTGCAAGGGAGGCAGTTCTGGCGGTGTGAGGAAGAGGGAAGCCTCTTGTGTGAGGGAGGGAGAGCCCCTGAGGGAGAAGATGAATGGCATTCGACAGGGGAGAGGAGGCGGCGGCGTCCGACGGGGGAAAGGGGTTCGGCGACTTCCGGTCAAGGGAGAGGAGGCGGTGCGTCCGACAGGGGTGAGGAGGCGACAACGTTCGACAGGGGTGAGGAGGCGGCACGTCCGATAGGAGAGAGGGGTCGGCAGCGTGAGGAGAGGGGGCGGGAGAGATCGTGAGGAGAGAGAGTGAACAGGACCTGAGGAGAGGGGGGCTCAGCGGCGATGTCATCGCCTTTCTTGGTGACGGCAGCATTGTCGCCATTCTTGGAGGCGGCGTCGCTGTCGCCGTTCTTGGTGACGCAAAATGAAGAGAGCAAGGAGGGTAAGGCGGCCTCAAAAAATAAGGCTCGGGGGGCAAAAACCAAAAATACTCCCCTTCCACATGGCCTTCCATCTACCCCACATTATCGGGATTCGACCCTTGTTTGAATTCGACAAATATTCTACATGATGATCAATTTGGCCATGCTCGAGGACATGGTCTTCACCATCAAGATCTTTAGCAAGTTTGTCATGTGCAACTGAGACATTAATGATATATTTAGTTCATTGAAATTCTAACTCTAATAAGTTAAGTATTCCTTTTTGGTAACACATTCTTGTTCCTTGATAATCAAGAACCCGACCACTTGAACTTGACCACTTGAGATACGATTGTACTGACATTTAAATTATATTAGTTGAGGCATAATTTTTAATCCAAGACGAGATGGATAAGGTTAAAAAAATTTAGTAATGTCCTTGTATAGATTCCAAGATCTAAAATTTTGACAGACAATACTAAAAATTGTAGTATGTATCCAAACCGAGTTTGTTTGATTATACCTGTTGGATCGTTAGAGACGAGAGAGAGTGGGGGAGTGAATCTCGTTCGAAAATATATTTTTTTTTCGTAATTCAAAGTAGCAGCGGAAAATAAATAGACACTTCTTTTTACTTGGTTCGGAGCCCAGCCGACTCCTACTCCAAGAACCCACGACCCTT
>JBBUKS010031196.1:0-11076 GCA_038050645.1 Hedychium gardnerianum | reverse complement strand
GTAAGTGAGTTTAAGATCTAATCATATACACAAAATATGTATACTCAAATAGTGAATCTTTATTTATCTAATAAATAGGTACAAATCATAAGGTGATTACTTTAGGACATCTCTTAGATATAACAGGCCGAAGGTGGCTGGCCGGTGGGTGGTGGTCAGCCGGAGGTGGAGGCCGGCCGGTGGAGCTTGGGGTGGTGGCACCAAGGAACCTTTCCTTTTTTCCTTTTATGGTGAGCGACACAAAGAGAGGAGAGGAGAGGATCCTAATCAAATTAGGTTATCCAATTCTAATAATGATTTTTCCTCATGGGGGGGGGTATATTTATACACATCATCAATGACTTGGGGAGTAAGTCATCTCCTAAGCTCAAGCTCAACCCGATAAGCCTTAACTAAAACACAACTCATTAAGCTCTTGGTTTGGTTCAAAGTCAAACCACTTGGTTTAATAATCAAACCAAACTAATTCGGTTTATTATTAAACCAAAGAGGGTTTATCACATCTTCAAAAGACGTGGCATATCCGTGCTTCCATTCCGATAAATAACTTTTCATATTTGTCATTTGTTTGGTCCAATCAAACTTTTTATCTTTCGATCTGAGAATCTAATTCTCAAACTTGTTTTAAGTCTTTCGGATAAACTCGTAGTGCGTGTAACCTTATAGGTTCTCGGTTATCTTGGTCATTCATAATTAATCATTTAATTATGAATAGATCACGAGTGACACCTAGTAGTACATCATAACCCCCAATTGATCGAAAAGTCAACGGTTGGTTTCAGAACCACTTCTGAACCTTTCAACAACTACAATGAGTCGTGTCTCGTTCCTTTCACTCATCTTATACCTACTTGGTTTAGGACATGATCTATGTGTTATGTCACACCTAGCCCAAGTAGTAGTTTATCGTCCTGCAGATTCGAATTACTCAAACACATTGTACAAGAAGACCATTCTCTTAATGTGTTCTACTTTGACCAAATACTTACGAGTGATAATCCTGACAAGTTGCTATAGGGTATACTTCTCCTTATGCAAGGAGCGGTAAATCTTATGTGGGCTATTCAATCACCTTCGGGCACTTCAAACTTATACCCAATCATCCTGGGTCCACACCTCTAAGGAGATACTTATTTAAGATGTCAAAGTATAAGTCTCCATAACCAAGATGACTTGAATACCTCAAGTCGAAGGAAACTTGCACTTACGCTACAATGAGATCTTCATTGACATATCCATATATGTAAAGAACTATATGAAGTCTTATGGTAGGTCACTCCAATGAACTAGTTACTTTTAACTAGCATCCACATTTAACTCTCGACATCCCAATGTCTCCAGCCAATGAGGATCAACTGCTTGGATAAATCAAGGAGTATAACACGTGCTAGTCTCACAGAATCGATGATATCCAAACCCATCAATTCATCAACTAGGGATGTTTCAATATGTTCATAATTACACATGTAGAGATGATCACTAGTTGTGATCAAATCACAAGTTCTCTCATGCTATGAATTGTATTATGGATATTCAGTAAGTGAGTTTAAGATCCAATCATATACATAAAGAATGTACACTTAGATAGTGAATCATTTATTTATCCCATAAATAGTACATACCATAAGGCGATTGTCTTATAACACCTCTCAAATATAACAAAACTTTGGTGGGTAGATGTTTGATCCGATCATCTTCCTTGTTGCTGTAGTCGGAGGTTAGTCCTTCTAAGGTGGTTGGACTCTGATACCACTTGTTAGACCAGGTGGATCGGCTAGAGGGGGTGAATAGTCCTGCAATGAAAATTACCGCTTTCTCTTGCTTCTTGATTAGCAAGGACCCACACACATTAAATAAATATAAAAGAAATAAGAGGCAGAGATTTTACTTGGTTACAACCTGGATGGTTGTTAATCGAAGGTAAATAGAAGTGCAATAACAAAAACTCCTTTGACAAAGGTCGGAGGCGGAGAAGTCCCTTACACAAATTGAAAGCACAAAATTGAAAGTACAGAGTAAAGTTTGGAGATTAAGAACAGAGTGTGTTCTCTGTAAACGGTGATGGTTGAAATGATTGTTTGCTGACATTGCACTATCCGAGGCGCCTTGGATGTATTGGGGGCACCTCCAACAGGGCAACCTTTATCCTCGTTGCAATAGTTCTTTTTTGATATGGTGGAATGGGGGCGTCTTCAATGCATTTGAGGCGCCTCCAACGACGGACATGGTCTCCGCTCCGCAACGACTTTCTAGGCGGCCAAGGTGCCTCGGTTCATCTGAGGCACCTCTAATTCAACCGAGGCACCTCGAGCGCCTTGACTGATCAATTTTAGCATTGACCATTCTTCTTTATGATCGCTTGGGTGATGCTCCAATCGTCCGGAGTTGAGCTCACCCGAACCCAACTATGACTTTCTCCTCGAGCAGACTTCCTCCCGGCTTCTCGTTCCTTGGACTGCATCCTTGTCTCTCTACTGGTGTACTCTTCCACATCTCATCTTTCCTTGGATGCACTAAGCCCGTTGACTCCCTTCCCGTGCTATCCTTCTCACTCGCTACGTCTTTCGCTCGACTTCTTGTGTTCCTAAGTCCCTGCACACTTAGACACATCAAATATACAGAACCTAACTTAACTCGGTTGATCAATATCAAAATTAACTAGGGGTACTTACACCATCTACTCTTGGAGAGACCCTTGAGGAGGTGGCCCCTACATCGAAGGATGCGCCCATCCCCCAAGCAAGAAACGCAAACGCAAATCGACCCCAAGCTGGTTGAGCTCGATGCCTGAGGAGCGAGCGACGCCCTCAAATCCCGTGATTATTTTGAAGGCTTGTTATGAGCGGTCTATCATGCCATCGCCGTGACCAAGTCCGCATCAGTCGAGCTCGCCAACGTATAGTTCTCCAAGCGGGAAATGTAGGGAGGCGCTATTCAAGGCTCCAGCGCGTAAGGGAGCTTCGATTGAGAGGGTGCTTCCTGGGGACCGGTGGAAGCTGTGGCAGAATCAATGTCGCCCCTAATCAAGGACACTTCCGATTCGATCCAAGCGATTGAAAATACCAGCCGAGCCAACATAGTGTCCTTAGTGAAACAGGGCAACTATGCAGCGGAACTCAAGTCCATCAATACGTTGGAGATTAGTCAACGCTCCAATGGGACTGTCATGAGGGTAAGCATTCTATTTCTACGCTGAGTAATCTTAATGCCTTTTGGCTAATCTTCTGTTAATGTAGCTCTAGGCGGAGCACTTGGAACTCCATAGTTGAGTGTCTCACTTGGTGAAGCACACTCAGCAATTGCAACAACAAGTGGAGAGTTTGGAGGCCCGGGTGGAGGAACCCGCCCAGAAAGTGGAAACGGCTCGAGCAAAGGTGGCCCGCAGTCAGGAGGAGGCTCAGCTCCAGCGGAACTTAGCAGCCCGGCTAAGGGAGGAGCTCAACTCCGTTCGGGAGAGAAACGTCGTTCTAGTGCAAGACTTGAAAGCGACCACCAACCGGAAATAGGAGATCCTCCGAACTCGTGTAGGTCCTTTAGAGTTGGAACGCGAGTGGTTGGTGGTCCGAGCGGTGACTCAAGAGAATCGGCTCGGCGCCCAAGCGAACAAGATTACTGACTAAGAGAAAATCATAGCCAACCTATAGGCTATGGTGGATGCGTCGATGAAGGCCCACAAAATGCTCAAGGAGCAAGACATCAAAGCCATAGATAGCCGAGCAGAAGCGACGGCTCAGATGGAGATGATCCAGGCCGAGTTGGCGGAACTCAAGGCAAAAGAGGAAGAGCGCTCGTGACATTCAAGCAGGATTTCCTATAGTTCGAGGAATATTTTGACCTGCTGGGTGCCCAAGTATGGAAGTGGTTACAGTAGGATTTCGAGGGGGCAATCAAACAATTCCATTGAGTGGCGTATCTTCCCCTTAACGACCCCTTGGATTTCCTCCATATGTAGAAAGTTTGGGAGGACCTACCTAAGTCAGAGAAGGCCGATAAATGATGTGATCGGTTGTCTTCTCTTTCCCTTTTGCGCTTGTAATGGGTTGAGAGGTCACCTTGTTTGAATGGAATAACAATCCCTATATCGATTCTTTTTCTCCTTCTGTCGATTCTTTTTTATTTTTAAACTGTAAATCGATATGGATTGGCCAACTAAATAGTCGTTGGAGACCCCGCTTAGGGATTTAGAGATCTAACTTAACAAGTCATAGGAGATCCCACTCGGGGTATTCTAGGATGTCCTGCTTGGGAGATTTTTGGAGAATCGACTGTAAAATCATTGGAGATCCCACTTGGGGGATTCTAGGAGATCTAGAGACCCCGACCGGACGGTTGTACTTAACCGACTGAAAAGTCGTTTATCGATGGATGCCGCTGATATGAGATCAGGGGGAATTAGGTCTTAAAAAGGACAATTACTGATGGAGATTTCGACCGGGCCGCCTTTTTTGGGAGTCTCCGATCATTTTGACCATTGGAGACCCCGACCGGACGATCATACTCAACCGACTGAAAAGTCATTTATCGATGGACGCTGCTGATCCGAGATCAGGTGGGATTGGGTCCTGAAAAAGATAATTGCCGATGAAGATTTCGACCAAGCGACCATTTTTTGGACTCCCCGATCGTTTGATCATTGGAGATCCCAATCGGACGATCGTACTAACCTGACTGAAAAGTCGTTTGTCAATGGACACCGCTGATATGAGATCATGGGGGGAGAAGTACGGTTGTGGCGACGCAAAACCGATCAACCTAAGCTTTATATTTAACAAAAGAGAGGTACAAAGCGCCGAGGGGGGGGATGACAATATATTAAGAGTTGCTCTAGGGAGTTTTATCAAAGGATACTTCCTTCCTCCTAGACTTGGTAGGGCATCAAGTGATTGACGCTCCATGACTGATTGAGTTCCTTGCCCCCCGATTCTTTTAAGTAGTAGGCACCTAAGCTGAGCTTGCGGATGACTTGATAAGGGCCTCCCCATCGGGGCTCCAGCTTGCTAACATCTCTGACTAGCTTGATCTTCCTCCAGACCAATTCGTCGACTTGAAAGATTTGGGGGATAACCCTCTTGTTGTAGGCCTGACTCATTCGCTGTCGGTAAGCCATTAGGCAAGCAGCTATTCTCTCTCTTATTTTGGTGACGAGGTCCAACTCGAGTAGTCAATGGTCGGGGTTGTCTTGATCACAGTTACTGAGCCAAGTGGATTCTTCACCAACCTCGACCGAAACAACAGCTTCTCCGTCGTATATGAGGTGGAAAGGAGTTTGTCCGGTGCTTTCATGGAGAGTGATTCGATATGCCCAAAAGATACTAGGTAATTCATCGACTCAACTTCCTTTTATGTGATCCATCTTGACCTTGATGCCTCAAATAATTTCTCAATTGACTACTTTAGCTTGCCCATTGCTTTGTGGATATGCGACAGAAGTGAAGGCTTGTTGAATGCCAAAGCTCTCACACCAATCCTTAAGCCTGTGGCCTTAGAACTGCCGACCATTGTCGGAAACAAGCTTATGAGGAAGGCCGAATTGACAGACGATGTTCCTCCATTGAAATTTCATAACGACGTCTTCAGTGATCCGGGTCAAGGCTTCTGTCTCCACCTATTTAGAAAAATAATCCACGGCGACCAGCAGGAATTTCTTTTGTTGTGGTCTGACTGTGAATGATCCCACTATGTCCTTATCCCATTGGTCAAATGGGTAAGAAATGTTTGAAGTCTTTAGAGGCTCCATCAGGCGATGAGATAGATTTTGGTCCTTCTGACAATGGAAGCAGGTAGTAACGTATTGAGCTGCGTCTGCCTGTAAGGTGGGCCAGAAGTAACCTGCCAATAAAATTTTCTGATCAAGCATCTGGCCCCCTGCATGATTACTACAAATGCCTTCATGGATCTCCCGTATGACATAATCAGTGTCCTCAGGACCCAGACATTTGAGCTGGGGGTGTGAAAAGGCTCGCTTATATAAATGGTCCTCTATCAAGGTGAATCGAGCGGCTCTTCGCTTCAGTAGTCGGGCCTATTGGGGTTGGCAGGCAGAGTTCCTTGTTGTAAAAAGGAGATGAAGGGAGTCCTCTAGTCGGCCAACTCCTCTTGTGCTTGATCGATTTGAGAGATAAATAAAGTTTGATAGATTGATTTGTCTAAAGTCTAGGTACTCATTGTGCCCACCATTCTGGCTAATTCGTTCGCCTTTTGGTTGTCCGCTTAGGGTACTTTCTGAAGGATTACTTCCTAAAAATCCACTTTCAATCGAGAAAAGGCTTTAACATATCATCTCAGCTAATCGTTCTTAACTTCAAAAATCTCGTCTATCTGTTGAGCGGCCAGTTAAGAATTTGAATGAATAATTATCCGAGAGGCGCCAACCTGCTTCGCTGCTTGAAGACCAGCCAACAAAGCTTCATATTCCGCTTCATTATTGGTGACTCAGAAATTTAGCCGAACAGCTATTTGCAACATATCTTCTCAGGGCGAGATTAATAATACTCTCACTCCACTACCTTGCTGAGAAGACGATCCGTCTACAAATTTTTTTTGAGTTCCTTTGTCTGAGTCGGAACCTGTTGCTTCTGCCATAAAATCAGCTAGAGCTTGGGTTTTTATAGCTGTCCGGGGCAAGTATTGGATATCATATTCACCGAGCTTAGTGGTCCACTTAATCATCCTTCCAGAAACCTTAAGATTAGTCAACACTCGTCCGAAAGTACTGCTGGTGATAATAGTGATAGAGTGTGACAAAAAATAAGGCCTCAACCGCCGAGCGATCAAGACTAGCCCTAAAACCAGCTTCTACATGGTGATGTACCTAGTTTCTGCATCTTTCAATAAATTACTTAGGAAATAAATAGGGTCTTATATTACCCTCTTCCTGCAGCAAGACTGAGCCGAGTGCCCCTTCGGCCGCTGACAAGTACAATAACAACCTTTCTTTGGGGACCGACTTGGAGAGGAGAGATAAATGAGATAAGTATTCTTTCAGCTCAGCAAAGGCTTTATCACAGCTTTTGTCTCATTCAAACTTAGAGGCTTTATGAAGCACTTTGAAGAATGACAGGCTCTGATCGATCGATCGGGATATTGAAAGAGTCGTGATCCGGCCGACTAGCTTTTAAGCCTCCTTAAGATTCCGTGAAGGAGACATACCCTGGAGTGCTTATACTTTATCAGGGTTGGTTTTGATTCCCCACTCGATCACCATATATCCGAGGAACCGACCACTCTTTATGCCAAACATACATTTGCTCGGGTTCAACTTGAGCTCATACTGCCTTAAGGTGCTGCAAGTCTCCTCTAGGTCGAAAAATAAGTTTTCCGACCGGCACGTCTTGATCAGAATATCATCAATGTATACTTAAATGTTTCTCCCGATCTAGGCCTTAAATACTCGATCCATTAGTCGCTGGTAGGTAGTCCCTGCATTTTTCACTCCAAAGGGCATAACTTTATAACAAAAAGTCCTTTCGGCAGTGATAAAACTAACTTTTTCTTGATCTTCAAGAGCCAAAGGAATTTGATGATAGCCTTGATAGGCGTCTAGTATACAAACAAGCTTGCATTCGACAGTAAAATCCACCATCCAGTCGATATAAGGAAGCAGGTAGCAATCCTTCGGGCAGACTTTGTTAAGGTCTCGAAAGTCAATGCACAGCCTCCATTTGCCTCTTGGTTTAGAGATGAGGATGACATTAGCTAGCCAAGTCAGGAATTGTACCTCTCGAATGTGTCCAACTTCCAGTAACTTAGCCACTTCCACTTGTATTACTTTGTTTTGCTCGGCTCCGAAGTGTCTTTTCTTTTGCCTGACTAGTCGGGCATCAGGGAGCAGGTTGAGCCAGTGTGTCATTATGATCGGAGAGACTCCATTGACTTTTTTGGCTGACCAGGCAAACAAATCGTGATTCTTGGCCAAGCATTCAATCAGCCAATGTTTGAACTTTGGCTGAAGATCCACAACTATTCGAGTGGTCCCATTCGGCCACTTGGGATAGATTTGGACCTCTTCGTGTTCTTCCACCGGTCGGGTGATAGGTGTCCCCTGCGCAATTTGTAGTGTCTCTTGAAACCTTTGATCTTTGCGGGAGTCGGTCTAAACAATATCGACGTAGCATCTTCGAGCAGTTGATTGACTCCCCTTCACCTCCCTGACCTAATTTCCCATCGAGAATTTCATTTTTTTGATGAAAGGTGGAAACCACGCCTTCGAAGGTGCTCAAGGCTGGCCTTCCTAGGATGACATTATAGGAGGAGACGACGTTTACCACTATGAAAGTGGTGCATCGTGTCCTCTCGGACGGTTCCTCCCTTAGCGTAAGAGAAAGATAGATCTGGTCAAGCGGTTATACATGATGCCCGGTGAATCCGAACAGAGGGGTGGTCATCGGTTGAAGCTCCGCATCATCAATCTGCATGGATCACGAGAGTTGTATATGTCTATGAAGGTTCTTTTCACATTGTAATTACCCATGACAGCATGGATCACGAGAGTATCATCATGAGGAGTTTCTACTCCCTCTAGATCCAGAGGCCCGAAGATGATGGATGGGCCTTCCTTGCGAATGGTGCTGACAACATATGTCTCTAGTCATCGACTATGAGCCTTGTGGGTTCTGTGAGAATCTCCGTCCGTAAGACCTCCGGAGATCATGTTGACATCCCCTTTCAAGGGGTTTTTTCCTTTATCTTTCTTCCACTCGGTCTCCTGTTGTAGCGGGGATGCCTCCCGAGCCTTTTTAGAAGGTGACAGGGCTTGCCCGTGCGACATGTGGGTTATGGTCGGCAAGGAAGCTTGGAGAATTGGTGTCTCCCATTTGGCTGGATATGCTTGACTGCTCGTCGAAGTTCTTGGGCGTATTGATAACAATATTGGGTGTTGTGGCCCCTTGATTGATGATAGGTGCAAAAGCGACCTGTCTTCTTAGGGAACCATTGGCTCGGCTGATGAGTCAAGGCCGGGCCGACTTCTACTACTTGTACAACCTTCGGGGGTGCTGGTTGTTGATGATTAGGATGGTGATTTTGATTCCGTAGTGGAGGTGGAGGAGCCCTGTGCTCTGGGGCTAAGTAGGGCTGGTGGAGCAGCCATATCCTTCTGCCGAGCTTCTTCTAAATCTACATACTTGGCTAATCGACCCAACAAGTTGTTGAAGTCGGTCGGGTGCTTCTTCACTAATGACCAAAAGAAACTCCCTCAGTCAACCCTTGAGAAAATATGCTTACCAGCACATCCGATGAAGCCGTGGTGATATCTAGAGCGACCTAATTGAATCGTTAAATGTAACTTTTCAAAGATTCTTTTGACTTCTGTTTTAATGCAAAAAGGTTATGTGTAGCTTTGAGGTACCTTTTGCTACTGGCGAAGTGTTGTAGAAAAATCATTCTAAAGTTATCGAAAGTCCAAACGGAGGAAACAGGCAGCTGATCGAACCACCTCTGAGCTGAGCCCGAGAGGGTTATATAAAAAACTCGACATTTAACACTGTTAGTATATTGATGCAGCATCGCTGTATTCTCAAATCTGCATAGGTGGTCCTCTGAGTCCGTGGCGCCACTATATTCTGCAATGGTTGGTGATCAAAAACGGCGTGGTAACACATCCTCGAGGATATTTTGAGCAAAATGTGTGCCTTTGGGTTTTCCCGATCCGCCCTCGGTCTGTGTTTTTCGTCGAGCGGGCTGAACGAGGGATGCCCATGCTGCTAAAGACTCCAAGGATACTTCCGGCAAGGTTGATGCTCGCACAGAAGTTGCTTCGGGAGCTAAAGGAGTTTTCGCCATTTGGGCCAGCTTCTTTTGTGGTGTTGGGGCTATCACGGTTGGTACAGAAGGATGAGGGTTTGTTGACTGTTGTTGCCATAGTTCATGTTGCTGCCACATTGCTCCTTGAATTGCAGCCACGACCATTCGGTTGAGCTCTTCTGGGGTGATGGTGATAGGGGTGGCTTGTCTTCCAGTGTCATCCATCTCGGGATATCAATCAGGACTTAATGTTCTCATAGACGACGCCAATTTGTTCATGTCTGAAACTCACGGAAGATGAGCCACCAGTGATGTATCACTGATGCTGGCCAAGTCCCTGAAGATACTACCACCAGATCGATGCCGAGAACCTAAAGAAGAAGGGAAGAGGAGAAGAGTGTTAGAATGGAAGCCCCGGGGGAGTACCAGGATGCAACCACTCCGATACTCAAGTAAGGCTCCAGCGATAGTAAATGAATAGTAATGAAAGTGGAGAAGATGAGTGTGCGCGTACCTGCTTCCACGGGGGCGGACCCCTATTTATAATCAAAGTGTCGTGTATTTTACATTGTATTAAATGACGTATTTAATTAGAGAATGACGTGTATGATACAACTATACAAAAACTGTTTAATCGTATATGTAGGTATGGGCGGAGAAAGATATGAAGTATGATACTCCATGTGCTCTGACAACCCACGTGTTCTGACAACCCACATGCTCTGACCTTCTATATGTGGAGTAAGTGTAGATGTCGCCGGATGGACCGGTCTACCAGGATCATGGGCTTGAATATAATTAGCCTAGAAGGAGAGTAGTCCGGTGGATAAGAGAGCTTCTAACAAGGATAAATCAATTGAGAGAAATGAGAGGTTTCTGCTCGACGAGGCTTGGCTTGCCCCCAACAGCTCCGATCGGGTACCTATTTGGTATGTTCGCTTGACCGATCAACGAAGCCCGACCAGATCTAAAAGAGTCTTCCAATCGATATCGCCAACCCATATTGAAGGAGTCCCCCGACCAGCCTTGAAGGGCTATCCCGTCCGATCCTTAAGTAGTATCTCGACCGATGAGTATCCTAACCAGTCTCGAAAGAAATCCCTCGATCGGGGTCGAGGGAACCTCCGACCGGTCTTGACCTTGACCTTGACCTTGACCTTGTAACCAAGCATAATGCTTGACTTTTTGAGACATAGGTGACTGTTGGATCGGAAGCACGTGAGATGGGGGGGTGAATCACGTGTTTAAAATTTTCGCCTTTTTAAATTCGAAAAAGACTTTTACGGAAAGACTCGAGTATGCAGCGGAAATAAAAAGATAAACAGAAAAGAAAAT
>JBBUKS010031176.1:0-11077 GCA_038050645.1 Hedychium gardnerianum | reverse complement strand
TAAAAAATTAAAGGCATGTTATTAGATTTTCATAATAATAAAGGGATCATATATTTGTAACTTGGGTAATGTGGCTTATTCAAAATGTTTAGATGATTTTGGTTTTTTCAATTTTAGAGTAGTTTATTTTGAACAACAACTATATGGATCTAAACCGCTCTAAACTAAAAAAAGAATGTAGATTTCAAACCTAAGGGCTAGATTTAAAGCAATTTAAGGTCATTTAACACTTGAATAGAACTCTTACATGCATGACCCTATATTAATTGATCTAAATTTAAAACGAAATATAGATTTCTTCAATTGTAGCAAAAGATGATTATGTTCATCCTATGTTCCTTTATAATTTGTCCCCAGGTTATGTGAAAGAAGGTAAATCATAAGGTCAATTTATAGCTAACCGCCAAGTGGCTAAGGATGGGAGGAGTTTTTTTTCAGAGGGCATGTGCCTGTCGAAAATTGATCTCTACCCTATTGTAGTAAATCTACCACCCACTAACCAACTGGGCACCCGGGGGATAATATAAATCTCTTCAAAAAAATGATGAACCAGGGAACAACGAACCTGGGGCGATTGGCCCGGCCCCATGAAAGTTTCCTACCTACCGCTAGGGTAAATCGAGAAGTGCTCATGACGGGCAGTCTAGAAGCCCAATATTCCTTGGTTATGCATCCCATTTAGAAGAAAAATCCCTGTAGGAGACATTCAATAAAATATAAATCTCTTCAAGAAACTTATAAGGATGTTTATTTCTAAATTTAGAGCAATTTAAGATCATGGGTTCACAATTGTTATATGCTTTTAAAATGCTCTAAAATTACAAAAGCTCCAAAGGGGAAATCGTAGTGGTGTTTCTCGATTGAGATGAATTTAGATTCCAACTTCAAAGGATGAGCTGTTTGAGATGACTGAGATGCTTAGAAGATTGAACTATCTTGTATGGTCGAGCTGTCTTGTAAGGCCGAGCTATAGAGTTTGCCGAGCTATTGAGTTGACCGAGTCAGCCGAGTCCTTCAAGTGCTGAGTGTCGCCTGAGCTAGAATGGGTCACTGTACCCAGTCGTGAAAGTGATGCAAAGTATTTGAGAAGTAATCCTTAGTTTGAGTTAGTTTTCAAGTGCTCAAAAATAGAGATGTCAAGGCATGTGTTTAACGTAGTTTTCTTAAAATAGATTTGTCCCCCTCCAGTAGTGCTACGGGGTCACGTTGGATGTCTATTTCCCAGGATACAACGACAAGACCACAAATAGAACCTAGCATAGGTTGTTTGTGGCAAACTGAGAGAGTATCCGAACACTATCACATGTATACTATCGATCGAAATGAGCGACGGCGAGGAAAATTGGTGAACAAAGGTGCAAGATAATCTCTTTGTATTATTATTTTTATCTCTCTTTCTTTGCTCAAGATCACGACTTTCTCTTGTAGGAGCGCCTCCTCATGGCCGAGTCACTGACCAACAATAGTTGATCATTTCACTTGGGCGGTTAATTCGTCCATTACACTCTTGAGCAAGTAGCAAAAAGAAGATTCGTTTGTCAAAAACATTGGTTGATTCGCTTGGACAAATTTTGTCCCGACTGGTCTAACATTCAACGCACGCAGGTCGTACTTGCACATGACTCAACTTGGTTTAATGCAATCTAGGCTTTGAATTTGCACACCCCTACAAGCATACGCATGAGAGAGAGTTTATCCTCATGTATATGTTAACAACAAATATGCTTGTGACACATTATAAATCAACTACAATGCTTTGAAACTTCAAATATGTGACTAAAGCCTCATTTACAATAAAGTCTTTTTCTTTCTTTCCATTTTTTTTTCTATTCACATTTCTAACCCATTGTTCTTTGTACAAACAGTTGATAATGTTACATTAATTTAGTTTAATGAATTGTTCAAATATATATATATATATAAATGAGTTTTTATCGAATACTTGAAAAAAAAAATTACACCCTATTTTTAATCATCTCCTGAAATTTCTTGTACTAAAGAGAGTGATATCGAGAAGCATGCAATAGAGCCCTGTAGTGAACCTGTGCAGGCAAATTAATGGTCGATCCTCAGACAGGGGACCGACCCCAGCGACCTCTCACCGTCTCTGTGGTGCGGACTGCTGGGTCCACCCACTCTGTTGTCGTCTTCTCTAGGGACGATGGAGGAACGCTGGCCTTGGGGAGCATGGCCAGGACCAAAGTAGCAGACTCCAGTACTGGCGCTCCGACACTGCTCTTCCCTGGTGGCTCACCAATTAGCTTTCTTGAATGCAAAGATGGCATGCAAGAGATGAAGAGGAAGAAGAGGAAGAAGAGGAGGAGTACTCTATGTTATATTTGAGAGGTGTCCTAAAGTAATTACCTTATGATATGTACTATTTATTAGATAAATAGATGATTCACTATTTGAGTGCACATTCTTTATATGCATGATTGGATCTTAAACTCATTTACTGAATGTCCACAATACAATTCATAACATGAGAGAACTTGTGATTGGATCACAATTAGTCAACATCTCTACATGTGTAATTATGAATGTATTGAAATATTCCCTAGTCAATGAATTGATGAGTTTGGACATCATTGATTCTATGAGACTAGCATGGGTTATACTTCTTGACTTGTCTAAACAGTCACTCCTCACTGACTGGAGATTATTACTTGAAGTCTTTGGTCAAGCAATAAATGTCAAGAGTATGATACTCTTAGAAACAAGTCTGAGTAATTTGAATCCATAGGACGAGAAAATATTACTTGGACTAGGTGTGACATAATCAGCCTAGTGGGGACTGACACATAGATCATGTCTTGAACCAAGTGGGTATAAGACGAGTGAAAAGAATGAGACACGACTCACTATAGCTGCTGAAGGGTTCAGAACTATTCTGGAATCAATTGTGATTTTTCGATTAATTGAGGATCATGATATACTACTAGGTGTCACTCATGATCGCTCCATAATTAATAGTTAATTATGGATGGCCAACATAAATTGAAAACCTACAAGGTCACACGCACTACGAGTTTATCAGAGAGAATTAAAATTAGTTTGATTATTGGATTCTCAAATTGAAAGAGACTAAGTCTGGTTGGACTAGACGAAGGGTAAATCTAGAAATATTTTGATGCAACGGAAGTGCGGTTGAGTCACATCTTTTGAAGATGAATTGGTCTTTCTTTGGTTTAATTATAAATTAAATTGGTTTGATTTTAATTAAAAAGGGTTTGGTTATTGAATCAAAGTGGTTTGGTTTTGAACCAACATGATTTGGTCTTGAACTAAATTTAAGGATAGCGGATCGGATTCGCTTAAAGGGTTGGGATTTGGATTTATTCTTTAAATTCGGTAGAAAAAATCTATATAAAGAGATAGAAAGAAGAGAATTAATTTTTTTAATGAAAACCTAAGTTGATTAGGTTTATTTTTAATTCTCTCTCCCTTATTCCGCCGCCCTAAAAATAAAAAGGAAGCCCCCGGGGCAATGGTGCAATGGTTAGGCCCTCTAATGGATAACCAAGGGATCTAAGGTTCGATTCTTAGCTGCGGCGCACTGTAGGGAATTTTTTCCTCCAGTGAGAAGCGAGCCTAAGAATACTGGCCATTTGGATGGACCTCCATTAGTGCTTCCCGATTTACCCTGGTGACCGGTGGAAAATTTTCATGGGGCCAGGCCGGTCACCTCCAGGGCTAGTCAGTAAGACTGCCAGTGCCATGGTGCTGCCGGAAAAGCAAGATCACTGGAGAAGTAGGACTGCTATTGATGTGATGTTGCCAGAGTTTTACCGACAGTTGAACATGCTGCCCCTTTTGGACAGCAAGGTTGTAGCCTCTGAATAGTAAGGTTGTCATTCACCTCGCTCGGGTATCACTAGGTGGCCTTGTGCTACTGGGTACCAAGTTGAGACATGATTCCTCTCTTGGATCGCTTCGTCTCCCCCCTTCAGCTAGTACCGAAGAGGAGACACGATTCATGACTTAGCGAAGTTGCCTCGAAGATAACTCGGCATGGACACGAGTAGAGGCAACCCTCGTTAGGGTTGCTCATTGATTCCAAAAGAGGCTGGTCTTGCGAGGCTAGCAAACGCTCTTTACAAGGTTCGATATTGAACTTGCAGGTATGACTAGATTAAATAGTTTAATTTTATTTTCATAAAATTTTATATTGCAGTTATGTTTGACATTGTTGTATCCTGCATACGTGTGATATATGTGTTGTAATAATTTAGAATTATTTTTCTCTTTCCCTATGCGTTTGTAAAATGTGTCCAATGTACGTATTTGCGTCGGGCTACCCAATACTCTATGGCGGAGGAAAGGTGTTGGCGATATGTGCAGGGGAAGAAAGTCGGTTGAGTTATAGAAAGGAAGGTGACGCGGCCTCAATTGTATCAGCCTCAAAAGTCAAATCTAGTTACGTTCTTGATTCACAAAAATCTTATTAATTTCGTCGTGTATTCGTGCGTTGCTCTGTGCTCAATTTGTTCTACGCCTTTGGCTGGGTCGCGTGGGGCAGCCATCGCTTAGAAGCATATGCCACATTGGTTGTCGCTAGCTGATTTGATGTCGCTAATTCTGTCAGTCCAACTTCTAGTCTGACTTGACCTCTTTTGGTCAATCTAATTTGCATATTCAACTGGTATATATATATATATATATTATGACGTCGGACATAATAACGATTATCTTATGGACTAAGGAGAAAGCGAATTTGTGGAGAAAGTAAAAAAGAGAAATAAGAAAAATCGTCGTTCTCTAGGTTTTATCAAAAAAAAATCAATAATAAAAGATGAATCTCAAACAACTAAATAGGATGCTTATATAGATTAAAAACCTTAATTGTATGACGGAAATATCAAAAATACACTAAAGACAAAAAAAAATAAAAAATACTAAAAATAGTAAATAATATGTTCGGAGCCTTCGAAAAAGTCCTAAACGGTGTTTTCAGACCCAAAAGTTATTCAATTACGGGTTCCACCCGAAACAAATCTACATATTTAAACGAGCTTTGAATGAAAAAAAAACAATGCCTCGTTCTAATACTCTAGTCAAAAGTTATAACCCGTTGAAATTCGGGAGGTCTTCATGTTGGAAATGTGAATGAAAATAAAGAGGTGGATGGAGAGGACTCCATTGTGTATGAGAACTTTAGTCTCATATTGAAAGTTCTAAGGCATTTTGGTTGGTTTATATTGTTCCACATGCATTGATGTTGTGAACAAAAGCATGGGGAGAGGCTCTCTCTTAGGCGTGAGTGCGCAGGAGGTGCATATTCAGGGCCCGAATTTGCACTGAACCATGTTGACTCATGTGCGAGCATGACCTGCACACGTCAAATGTCGAACCAATGTGGGTAAATTTTGCCTAAGTGGAACAACCAACATTTTACCATGTGAATAATTCTTTTTCTTGCTGCTCAAATGAAAAAGATGCATTAACAGATGTTAATGATATATCTGTAACCTCTCGAGTGAAATGATCGACGTTTCGATCTGGGTGGTAATGACAGTTAATGACCTTTAATCGAACATTTAACGTAGTCAACAAGGAGGCGCTCCTATATAAGGAGGTGAGATCTTGAATAGAAAAGGATGATGATGCAATAGCGAAAAGAAATTCCTCCACCTTTGTTCCCCTGTTCTTTCACTCTGTCGTGCACTCACAAGGCAACTCTACATGTGATAGCGTTCGGGTACTCTCTCAGTTCACCATGGACAACTAGTGCTTGGTTGTTTATATGGTTTTTCTTATTGTATCCTGGGAAACAGACATCCAACATAACCTTAAAGCATATCCGAAGGAGACAAATCTGTTTTAAGGAAATACATCAAATGCAAACCTCTGTATCTTCCGTCTTGATAGCTGTCTCGGCAGACATTTCAGTGATATCTCGGTCATTGTATTGGCTATCTTTGCAGACGTCTCAGCGACATCTTGGTTTTTGTCTTGACAGACGTCTCGACGACATCTCGGTCGTTGTCTCGCTGACATCTCGGCAACATCTCGGTCATTGTCTCGACGGATGTCTCGATGACATCTCGGTGACTATCTCGATCATCTCAGTAGACATTTCAGTAGACATCTCACCAGATATCTAGGCCAAATCTTCTAGGTATCCCAGTCATCCAAGCAATTCATTCTTCCCTGCTTGACACCCTAAGATTATCTGTTCAGGTCACTCAACAAATAAGACTGATTTTGATTTTTGTGTAATTTCAATTCAGTTAATTCTCTTATATCTCTGGAAAAAAGATTGTCCAACCATTTTAAAATAGATTCATTTATGTTGAGATAACTACAAAAAGTGTTGAGGTGCAATAGACTCATCATATGAAGATCTCCTCCACCCCGATTAGAAATGTCCCAATCGGGGAAAGTTCAGAGAAGTTCACTGGGTTGTGTTAGGACCGAAAAGGTTTAGATATTTCTACAATGGTATAATATTATCTACTTTGGACCCAAGCCCTCATGATTTTATTTTTGGGGTTTTACCCAAAATGCCTCATACTAATGGAGATATATTTTCCTCTTAAACCCATGATCTTTTTCATGTATTTTCAATGTGGGACTTTGATTGTATTTCCAACAATCCTCCCCTCAAATAAAGGACCACCATTACTCTCATGGTCCGAGTCTCCCCTCAAGAATCTGATCACTCTTGACCTACTTTGGGCTTTCCTATGAGCATCTGATCACTCTTGACCTGCTCCAGACCTCCCCGTGAGCTTCCAGTCACTCTTGACCTGCTCCGTGCTTCCCCGCGAGTCCAGACTCTGTTGACCTACTCTGAGCCTTCTCGTGAGTATCTGATCACTCTTGACCTATTCTGGGCCTTCCCGCGATTATTTGGTCACTCTTGACCTGCTATGAGCCTCTCCACGAGCATCCGGTCACTCTTGACCTACTCCGGGTCTCCCTGCGAGCCTCCTTGCGAGTATTCGGTCACTCTTAACCTATTCGGGTCTCCTCACAAGCATCTAGTCACTCTTAACCTGCTCTGATCCTTCCTGCAATCATCTGATCACTCTTGACCTGCTCTGCCCCCCCCCCCCCCTCAACTTCATCCAAGGCCACCCCATATGACATCCGGTCTAGACCATGACTCTGATATCACTTGTTGAATCGAAGGAATTTAGATATCTTCATAATGATATGATATTATCCACTTTAGGCTCAAGCTCTCATGATTTTATTTTTGGATTTTACCCAAAAGGTCTCATGGAGATATCTTTCTCTCTTAAACTCATGATATTTTCCATGTATTTCCAATGTGGAATTTTGATTTATTTCCAACAGGTTAAATGTCAAGCAGTGATAGTAGAAGATACTCTTCTACCTAACCACACTAAATTTGGCTCAGTTCTTAATCAAGAAACTTCCCAAGCATGCTGAGGATGCTACTGATGTCCAAACCATTAGTGCAGTGGAGACATGGACTCATTCCGAGTACCTATGTTGAAACTACATCCTCAACAGCCTTGTCGACTCACTATATACTGTGTATAGCATGAAGAGAACGGCTAAGGAACTGTAGGAATCCTTGGACAAGAACTACAGGATGGAGAATATGAGGGCCAAGAAATTCATTGTGGGCCGATTCTTGGACTACAAGATGGTAAACTCCAAGATGATGATCAGTCAAATCTAAGAGCTTCAGGTGATCTTGCACGAGATTCACTCAGAAGACATGATGTCGAGTGAAACCTTCCAGGTGGCAACAATCATTGAGAAGTTGCCTCCCGATTGGAAGGACTTTAAGAACTACCTAAAACATAAGCGGAAGGAGATGAACATAGAAGAACTCATTGTTAGACTTTGCATCAAAGAAGACAACAAGATGTCAGAGAGAAAGTTGTTCTCTGAGGCTACTGTAAAAGCTAACATGGTTGAGCACTGTTAAAACTCGAATCAGAAGAATCCCAAGTCTTCCAAGATGGGACCTAGAGGAGGCATCAGCAAAATGAAGCTCTCTGGGAAGTGCTTCAACTACGACCGAGTCAGTCACAAATCTTCAGAATGTAGAAAGTTGAGATAGAAGCAAGAGACCAACCTAAATGAGAGACTATAAATGGATGACCTTTGCGCCATGGTCTCTGAACTGAATTTGGTCGGTTCAAACCCGCGACAATGGTTAATCAATACCAGTGTCACCAGACATATATGCTACAATAAGGAGTTGCTCCATAATTTTGAAGAAATCAAAGATGGGGATAAGTTGTTCATGGGGAACTCAGCAACCTTGAACATCATGAGCCAAGGAAAAGTGGTGCTAAAGATGATCTCGGGAAAAGAGTAGGCTCTCAACAATGTGTTGTATGTTCCGGAGGTTCAGAAAAATCTAGTGCCCAGATCACTGTTAAGAAAGCATGACTTCTGCATTACTTTTGAGTCAAACAGAGTTGTTCTGTCTAAAAATGGAGTATTTTTAGGAAAGAGTTATGTAACCAATGAGCTATTCAAGCTCAATGTAATAACTATTAGGCCTAAGATTAATAAAATTGAAAACTCTTTCATTTATATGCTTGAGTTTTCGTGTTTGTGACATGATAGACTAAACATGTTAACTATGATGTATTGCATAGATTAATAAACATGCAAAGCATACCTACATTCTACCTTGACCTGAAACACAAGTGTGAGACTTGTATTGAAATTAAAATGACAAGGTCATCCTTTCAACATGTTGAAAGAAGTAATGAACCACTCGATCTAATTCACACCAACGTGTGTAATCTAAAAGGTATACCGACACGTGGTGGGAATAAATATTTCATCACTTTTGTAGATGATAACACAAAATACTGTTATATGTATCTTCTCAAAAGTAAGGATGGAGCTATAGAGAAATTCATTCTCTATAAGAATGAGGTTGAAAACCAACTTAATAAGAAAATTAAGGTGATTCGAAGTGACCGAGGCAGTGGATATATATCACCGTTTGATGAGTTGTGTGCTAAACATGTGATCAGATACGAAACAATAACTCCTTATACTCCTTAGCAAAATGGAGTTGCTGAGTGAAAGAATCGCACACTAAAAAAGATGATGAATGTTCTTCTATTGAGCTTTGGACTACAAGAGTTTATATGGAGAAAGCTGTGTTAACAGTTAATTACCTTTTAAATAAGGTGCCCCGGAAGAAAATAGATAAAAACCCTTATGAGTTGTGGAATGGAAGACAATAGTCCTACAAATATATGCGAATGTGGGGGTGTCTTGCTAAAGTTTTGGTGTCTGATCTGAAAAGAAATAAGATAGGACCAAAAGTTGTTGATTACATATTTATTGGATATGCACATAATAACAATGCATATCAATTTTTGGTGTATGAGTCACTAATACCGGATATACAAAAGAACTTGATTATTGAATCGAGAAATGCCTCGTTCTTCGAGCATGTGTTTCCATATAAGACCCTAGAGGAAACAAGTTCCTCAAAATGAGCATATGAAACACAAGAGGAAGAAGAATATGATGAACCAGTTGAGATTGATCTCAGACAAAATAAAAGAGCTTGAGTGGAAAAATCCTATGGAACACATTTTATCACTTTTGTGTTGGAAAGTGACCCCCAAAGTTACTCAAAAGCAGTAAACTTTTCTAATGGACCTCACTTGAAAGAGGAAATTACATTTGAGATAGCCTCTGCCTTGCAAAATTACACTTGGAAACTTGTGGATCTTCTTCCAGAAAATAAACCACTAGGTTATAAGTGGATCTTCAAGAAGAAAATGAAATTAGATGGCACAATTGAAAAATACAAGGTCAAATTGGTAATTAAAGGTTAACGACAATGAGAAGTCCTTGATTACTTTGATACGTATTCTCCGGTATCGAGAATAACTTCCATTAGAGTATTATTGGCTATCGTCGCTCTATGAAATATGAAAATATATCATATGAATATAAAGATAACTTTTCTAAACATAGATTTAGAAGAAAAAATCTACATGGAACAACCTAAAGGGTTTTCTATGCTAGGGCAGAAAAACAAGATTTATAGATTGGTGAAATCGTTATATTGCTTGAAATAAGTACCAAGGTAGTGGTATGAAAAATTTGACAATGTCATGAAGGAAAGTGAATTCAAGATCAATGAATACGATAAATGTATCTACATGAAAGTCACAGAGAATGACTATGTCATTTTGTGCCTATATGTAGATGACATACTTATCATTAGAAGTAAAAATAAGATAATCAAATCAAGTAAAGACATGTTGAACTCAAGATTTGACATGAAAGACATGAGCCTAGCTGATGTGATTCTAGAAATCAAAATTCTTAGGACAACAGAAGGACTTGTTCTTAGTCAGTCTAATTACATGGACAAGATTCTTGAGAAATTCACCAAGAGTGATACCGCGTTAGCATGAACGCCGATAGATACAAGATAATATCAATTTAAGAATCGAGGAGAAAGTATCTTTCAGATAGAGTACTCTCGAGTGATTAGAAGTCTGATGCATTTGATGACTTGTATATGACTAGACTTAGCCTACGTAGTAAGTAAACTGAGTAGATACACGAGTATTCCCAATGTTGATCACTGAAAAGGGATAACAAGAGTATTGAGATACTTAAGGTTTACTCGTGAATATGGATTACACCATAGGAGATATCCTGCTATGATCCAAGGATACAATGATGCGAACTGGATATCCGATATGAAGGACTCAAAGTCTACAAGTGGATATGTATTCACTTTGGTGACTGCAGTCATTTCATAGAAATCTTCTAAGTAAACCTTAATAATTAGATCCACGATAGAATCTGAGTTTATAGCTCTTAACAAATGTGGTGAAGAGGCTGATGACTATGAAAATTCTTAGAAGAAGTTCCTACGTGGCCGAAATTTGTGTCGGTAATATGCATACATTGCGATAGTCAATCGTCTATTGGTCGAGCAAAGAGTCATCTGTATAATGATAAGTCTAGACATATACGTTATAGATACAATACTATTAAACAACTACTCTCAACGGGAGTTATCATTGTTGACTATGTAAAGTCAAATGATAACATAACAGATCCACTAACTAAAGGGTTAAACAGAGAGTTAGTTGCAAGT
>JBBUKS010031165.1:30088-53638 GCA_038050645.1 Hedychium gardnerianum | reverse complement strand
GGAGCAAGCAGAAGCAGTAGGAAGACTGTGATCAGGAGATGATAGCCAGCCATAGTGCCTGGGGAGGTTGAGGACTCGGCTAAGGCGGGGAAGACGCAGCCGCTCCGGCCTCAACTGAGCTCTCAAGCAGCGGTGGTAGCATACTGTGCTCTGCCTCTGCAACCACGGAGTCAAGCGACAGCGCGATCTCCGCAACCACTTAAAGCGTGATCTCTGCAAACCTAAGAGCTATTGAGTCTTTAGCAGTGGCAACAGTTGAGCTATGCGACCGACGAGGAAGAAGAGTCCGTATCCTCCGCTATGCGACCGACGAGGAAGAAGAGTCCTCCGCTAAAGACCCGGGGCATGCTAAGCTAAATCAAAGCAAGAAGTCGCTTCTGACCTATCGAAGCAAGTCCTTCTTTGCAAATCACGTGGAAGGTCAGATGATAGCCGGTTCACGTTCCAGGATAGGAGCGGATAGGGTCCAATGCAGTCCGACTAAGAGCTTCAGTAATCAAAGTCAGATAAGTCAGATAAGTAAGGTAAGACAGTGCTCATGGGAAGTATGGGATAGGGTAGGGCCAAGAAAGATTCATTCCAGGATAGGAGCGGCAGAGGTGCGGCCCTGGCGGAGAACAATCTGGGAAGAGACGAAGGTCGAGCAATGAATCTCATCTCGATCACGCAGGTCTTGAGAAAAGGGGCGAGATCTCTGCAATCCTTATCCTCGGAAAGTTGCTTCAAACAACAGAAAAAGTAGTCCGCAGCAAAAGGAGTGCTTTTCTTATTGAGTCGGGTAAAAAGCCAGTTCTCCGACATCTAGTGGCTGAAAGATCGCACTTTGACGAAGCCACTACTTTTCTTTTCTTCTTGAGTCGGGTCTTCAGCACTAGTGGTAGGGGTAGGGCAAACGATGCCTGGGGAACAAGAGAAGAAAAGACGAAGTGCGACTGTGGGAGTAAGGTGTTTCACCTATTACAAGAAGCGGGGTTCGGTGACCGAGGCTAAGAATTCCAGCAGATGCGGGTCAGATTCCCAGTGAAAGGTTCGATTCCCCAAACTAGGGAGGGTGCAATAGATGGCAAAGCTCAGTAGCGGCTCTTTGCTTGTCTTTGCTTGTCTTTCAGACCCTTTCTTCTCGGATCGACCAAGAACTGGTGCGGTACTGTACTATATATAGGATAGGTATTACGTCGCAGGCTCGTTCCTCTCCGAAGCATGCCTACCAGCTCTTCCTCTTCAAGATCAAGAGTTCATGGACCGGATCGACCAGGCAAGTGAAACGTAGTGGAACGCGCCAGAGACTCATAAAGCAACTGCTCACTAGGACCGGACACTAAACGAAAGCGAGGGTGCGACCAGTCTGTCTGGCTCAAGAGGGTGAGCCCAGTTGGAGGAGCTCCCTCTATACGGTAAGCGGAGGTAGCGACGCTGAAAGAAGATTCAGAAGGGCGAGTTTCCAGGAGTCAGTCTTCTTCTTCTACGCGAGTTTCAAGGGACAAGTGCAGCTACGTGAAAGGGAGCTACACGCGGCAGAACCGGGATCGAACACTCAACTCAAGCTTTAGAAAGATATAGATGGCGCAATAGAAGAGAGCTCGGCTAGTCAATAGAAGAGAGCTCGGCTAGTCTAGTTGGTTTGCTCATACGATTCATAATCTTTATATAATAGAATAGTTGGTTTCGGGTCTCAGTCTTTGAGGGAGCGTGAATGGTCATACTAGATCAGAGGCTGCGAATGCCCATCCCAGGTAAGCGACTCAACTCAATTAGGCTCTGAAAGAGTAGGGGCGACCAAAGGGAAGAGCGGGTTCACGAACGAAGAAATACACGAGGAGCGGGTGAACGATCTTTGAAAGCCGAGAGCGCAGTGGAACGCTATGGAAGCAACCGGACGAACTCACGAGCCCAGGAGGAGCTGAAAGCCCCGGACAGCACAGGTAGGCTAAGCAAAGTCTATTCTTAACGGTGAGGACTAGAAGTTCCGGAGGAGCAAGCGATAGCGTCGGGGCAGGAGCGAATGCAGTGACGCTATACGGTAAGAGCACAGCAGCTACAATCAAAGCAATCAGAGGATGCTTTCTTATTCTTATTATAATAGAAAGGAAAGGTAAGAGCTACAGAGTTGAGCGAGTTTGCAGAGGAGCTTTGCGAAATCTTTGCAATCCACCTGAGGACGAGAAATGAATGTGATCCGATATGAGTTTGGTCCAGTGCTCTAGTTCTTTATTCATAATGAATGTGATCCGACAGAGAAGTTGCAAATCAAAGCAACGAGAAAGCAGAGCTCTTCGCGATGAAAGGCGTGACGATGAGCTGCGGAGTCCAGTCCCCGCTTTGAAGAAAGAAGCTGGGCTTTGTAGCTGATCTTGCCCCAGCCTAGCGGAAAGACCGGGCCCTTTTTCGGTGCTATGCGAGGAGGGCTCAGTCTCTTCTTGAAGGAAAGGGTTCGATTCATTAGTTCATTACTTAAATTCTGATGTTGTTTAATTATAGTAAGAGTAGTGGGGCTCGCGGGCGGTAAGAATCAAGGTTGCACTCACGCACTTCATTTGTTCTCAGAAAAGCATCTCAAATCACTTAATTTCAAAAAGGAGTTGCTGTGTTGTCAGTCAACTAATCTCAGAGGTCCGGTACGGCAAGAAACTTATTGTTGGGAAGCGAGCGAGTAAACCATTTAGCTAGCGCAAGCAGATTGATCGAATATAACTGTTCAAGGAGTACGAGTGTTTCGGGTAGGCGGATCAGTCGAATCCTTTATCCTTAGAATTTTCTTTCATAAGACCGGTCTGAGGAGCGAACTACGTGACGCAGGCCTAGCTGATTGGCCAAGAGCTCGGGAGGGCAGTTCGAAAGGAATGAGGGCATGCGATCTCTGCAATCTCAATTGCTACTTCTTTGCTTGCAATCCGCAGCTGACCTTTTGAAGCAATTCGTCCCAGGTAAGACGACTCTCAATGGTGGTTGGTTTAGAGGAACGGCTTTGTTGAGCGGTGCGAGTTTCGCCTATATCTTGCTTGCGAGTGAAATGGTCGGGGATAGTTCTCTGATTGGATTGGAAAGATTAAATTAGCCATGCTTCTCTACATGCTTCTCTAGTTCAATTAGCCATGCTTCTAATATAAGAAAGGAGTTCAAAAGCATAGTGAGGCCTGGCAAAGAAGTGGGACCGGTGAGAGCTACAGTAGTGCTGTGCTCATGGGAGTCGTGGGAAGATAGGCTCACTCAATCCATCGTCTATTTTGGAAACTGTGGCCAGCGAATCTGAGTTTAGCCCTCGTGTGATTATAGGCTCGAGTTTTCTCTGGAGTTGTCGAGGTCGGTCAAAACCTTTCCTAGGCGACCTTTGGGAGAGAGAAGGTGCGTAGTCTCGCACGCATGCCATGTCGAAGCGGAGGAGAGGCTGAGTTCCGTTCCTTTAGTCACACTAAGCTATCGCTCGTCCCTTTCCTTTCCAATTGCAATTGCTAGACCGCCCACTATTTACATTTTAGGAGAATTTGATAGTGCGCCCTAGTCGGGAGTAGGAGTCTTTCCTCTGGCCGTTGAGAGTTCAGCCATTGGAGTGCAAAGTAGGCATTCTCCCGTCGTTATAATGATAATAAGAACTCGTAACTCAGCAAGAGGTCGTGAAAAAGAGTTTATTATATTAATATTAGCATTAGCCGGTTGGTCTTTAAGGTTTGATCTCGCGAACGTTAAGAGTACAAATCGTTTGAGTGCCGTACTTGAGCAGCCTACGAAAGAGCTAGCAAGGGTCAACTCTAATGTAATGCCGGATCACTCTTTGAAGGAAGAGAAGTAGAAGTAGAGAAGTAGAAGTACTAGATGGACTTCCTCAAGCTCTGAGTTTCGCTCTTATGAAAGGAGAAGATTAGCTCATATTAAACCAGTTATGTATACGGTTTAAGCAGTCTCTGACTCGTTCGGGAAGAAGAATTAATCCCTGTCCCGCAGGTCGAGCATAAGAAGTAGGACTCTTCTACCCTCTTTTCACACTCTTCTACCCTCTTTTCACTCATATATAAAGAACATATGCTGCAGCTAACTAGGCGTATTATAACTCTTTCTCAGAAAGATAAGGATCCACATCGGCAAATTGAGGCTTTCTATACTGGAAGTCCTCAAAGGAGGAATGGGCATATGCTGGTTCGATAAGCCAAGGGACGAGCGACAGCGACGTAGAGACCAACGGGAGAGGGACGAGCGACAGCGACGTGTGAATAAAAGGACGGGAAGAAGACGAACGAGTGAAACGACGTCATGAACTCTTCTGGTCGAGCCCTACGCCCCTATCATGTTAAGTATCATGATTAACTTCACTCAAATAAAACTAAAGTGTTCTTTCCCGCGCGCGCAGAGTACAGAGTACCGAGTACCGGTTCTTTCGAGCATGAGCTCTTTCTATTTCAGTCATTCCTTAGGTTAGGTTAAGCAAAGCCATGAACTTCTCACTCAAGTCCGGGAATTAACTCTACAGAACTCGTGGAGGGCTATGTTTGTTCCTCTCCTTCTTGTCAAAGTTCCTACTCCTACACTGGGGACCAGCTTAACACAATACAATTCAAGTATATAGTGTCAGTACGAACACAATGAAAGTATAAGTATATAGTGTCAGTACGAGAAATCCACATTCAAGTATATAGTGTCAGTACGAGAAATCCACATTCAAGTCTCACATTCAAGTCTATAGTATAGTTGTAGTGCTTTCTTTGGAATAGGAGTGAGGAAGTTTATGCCTCGAACGAGAAAGAATGCCATGTTAGCTGCAGCGAGAAAGAATGCCATGTTAGCTGCAGCGAGAAAGAATGCCATGTTAGCTGCAGTTGGTTGAGTGCCGACCTTCAACATCTTTCTTGTGCCTATCTTCTTATTATATAATATAAATCTAAATCTTTCCTCGGAAGGGCACACCACAGACTACAGGCTACAAGCTTCAAGCTTCAACAAACCCCGTCGTTATCACTCGGACCTGACTCTTACCATGAACTCGGAGGGTCTAACATGGCATATAGCTCTTAACTCCCATCCGAGGTAGGAGTACGGGAAGAAGAGTGATAGGAACTTTGATGTTCCAACTTGTGTCTTGAACTCTGACTGACTATCTTACGTACTGACTATCTGACGTACTGACTATCTGACGTACTTCTCTGTTCACTTGAACTCTGACTGACTATCTTCTTTATGTTCCTTAGTCAAAGTCAAGAAATTCAAGTTCATTGTTAATATAAGATAAGAGGAACCTCAAAGGCAGGATCACACTCAGACCTCTTTATACTCTTTCTCCAGGGTGGTTGGCTTTGGGGTGATTTGAACCTCCACGTCGCAGCAAGAGGAAAGGAACGAGCGATAGCTACTTCCATTCACTCTTCCGTCCCTCTCGTACCAAACCAGAATTAACTCCTTACCCTCACTGGACCGCAGCTGAGCTAACAAGGGTGGGATCCGGGCGGTCTGGGGTTCTTAGTCGTTCATTTGTTGTTGCCTAATCGGATGCTGCTGCTTAGTTAGCCTGGGCCAGGCCTGGAGCTGACCTTCGCTCAAGCACGTTCAACAGTTATGATTATTGTCGGGACAGCAGTTCATCCCACTATGCGGTAGGGCAGAACTGAACTCAGAAAATAAAGTGTAGCGGTCGAGTTCAGAGAAGGGGCAGAAAGGAAAGGAAAGACCAGCTCGGTGAGATGGGCTAAAGATTGCGAATGCAATGAGGCCAGACCTATCGAATGCAAACTAAAGATAAAGGAGAGTGATTCAAAAAACACACTACGAAAGAATCTATCCCTACCCCTACCCCTTATGGCATTTCGAGCGGGATACCCTCTCGCCGCTCGAGCCTATCCTTACGGATACCCTATCTGTATTTCGAGCCTATCCTTTCTTATCTTAATTAGTAAGTCGGCCCTAACTAACAAGCGAGCCCTACGGCCCTTCGGTCGTCCCTTGCCTTCAGGCTCTGCACCTTCTTTATCCAGTTCCGGGAATCGAATTCGCGTAGCTCCTTTCTTCCTGTCTTCTCTATTCTACCTAGTTAGGAGCGGGGAATAGAGACCTTGCCTACTCTTCCTCGAGTGGGGGCGGTAATACGCCAATTTGACCACAGATCCAATTCTCTCTTTCACTTCATAATCCAGTCAGTACACAAAGATTGAAGAGTGAGGACGGCCTTTCCCACTCAATTGCTGTCTTGTCCCTTGGCGCTATAGCTCGCTCTAGGCATATACCGATTGCGGCCTCAGAGCTATGAGACGGCTCGGTCGATTGCTCTCGTATTGCCAGGTCGCCTCCTTTCTGGGAAGGCGCTCGCCCGTCTCGAGCCCTATATGCGTATCAGTTGCCGATGCCCGACCTCGGACCTTATCTAACTATCCATCGAACGAGATTGGGTGAAAAAGGCACTACTCTCGGGAAGAGGAAGGAAGTTCCTCTCCTACTCCTCGGTGCTTTGGGCTCTTTGGCGGCCTGGGATACCATCTCTTTTCGTCTTTCGTGAACTGGATAGCATCTCGCCACTCTCATTCATAGAATCAAGTAGCCGGTATAGTCTCTATGGCAATCCAGAGCAGGAAGAATAACGAATAAACACAAAAATACACGAAATACAGACAATAAAGAAAGACTTGATACCATCATGCACATATAGGTGAGAGTGAGAATGATCATCTTTCTATAGTCAATAGTCGCACTCTCTTCATTACGCACATTCCGTGCTTTTCTGGCTCTTTCCCTCTCCGAGCTAGATGGCACCTGCTTTACAGTTATAGTCATTAGTGCCTCCTGAGTCAGTTGCAACCAAGAGTTCGAGTCAGGTACATATAGGAGAAGAAGAGCAGCTACTGAAGGGAATCAACATTCATACCGTCCCATCCCTTGAAACTATTGTAATTCACTCGGAAAGGAAGATTGGATATCCTATACCGCCGCAGTTAGCTTAATCTCTGTAGCTCCCAGTAGCTCCCATTCAAGGAGAACTGCAACAAAAGAGGTCGGGAAGAGAGAAGATTCAACGAAACCTTTCTTCAGGTGTAGAGCGCTGCTGGGAATGTGAATGGATAAAGCAGAGAAAGTGCGATGTAGTGCTCTTATCGCACATTCTCTGTCGTACTGACTTGGGCTTGTGCGATGTAGTGCGAGAGAAGGTCTTTGATCGTCTGCTTGGACTCTGATATCAGACTCCGTTTAGGTTTGGCACACTGAACGTCGCTACCGCATTCTCGCGCATGATGTGCTTTTTTCACCTCACACAGGTACGTAAGGCTACTTAGCCAGGAGCTGCTTTCTTCCCATCTCAGTCTCTTCCCGGTAAAGCTGGTTAACTATTAGATCGGTCCAGGCAGAAACTCATATTAAAAGAAAGGCACAGCAGCAGGCGGAGGCGGTCGAATGATGTGGTCGAGCTTACTTCACTCCAGCCCTCTCCCTATAGTTGTATGCAAGTCGATATGAGACTCTTGCTTGGGAGAGAAAAGACTACAGAAAGACAAGAAATACAACAAATAGTAGCAATAAAGAAAGACAATCAAGACATTCATGCACTGATTCTGCTATAGAGTGAGACACCTTATATACGAGTGTGCGAAAGAGACAACACACTTGATACATTCATGCACTGATTCTGCTACTATTGAAGATCTTTATTATATAATGAGAACGAGACAGACAATCAAGACTCTCATTCAGTGATTGTGCTATAGAGTGAGAGAGCAGTGCCGAACGCAAACAAACTAATAAGAGCCCACTCTTCGCTAGCTATAGCTTTCCCGTACTCAAAGAGACTCTCTGGATAGGAGCCGACCAGAATTTCGTAGTTTTGTAGAACTGATGGAGTCGTGAAACCTGCTTTCATAGTGCTTAATCGGATCTCTTTTCTTTGTACGTTGAAATCTCTACTCTTTTTGTCGTTTATGCAGCCGGAGTGTTTGAGTACTTGTAGTTCTGATCGAATAAGAAATGTGAAGCTTTAAGGAAAAGATAATATGAAAAGCCAAGTGCCGAGCGAAAGCACTCGATAAATGGAAGTAGCAAAGTGACTCATTATAAATGGAATAGCAAAGTGACTCATTAACGAAAAGAAGCACTTAAAGCCAGGAGTCTTACAAGCCTAGAGTCTAACTCGAACTCTATCTGCTTAGTGAACTCCCTCTTTCAATGGTCTTGTCTTTGTTCTTCTTCTCTTTTCACCCTCTATAGTTGATCGGCACATTCTCTGCCTTGACCCCTTTTGATTCTCTTTTCATTGCTTTCAGTGGTTTGTGAGTGTTCTATCCTGTGCTTTCCGTGCTTTTCCGGGTATGAAAGAGTGTTCAAAAGTGGACTCTTAAGATGATCTTTTTCACCGTCGACATCTCACTATATAGATTATCGTCGAGGGTAGCCCCACTCGACCATAAGGGGTAGAGTGCATGGTATTTCCCGAACTTAATATTTAGTCTAACATTGCCAGGCTAGCTGGGGAGAGAGAGAGGAGAGGAGCGATTCCATTAAGGTGTGATAATGACGCGCTCGTTTTATAGTTAGGGTATCGTCAGGTCTACCAAACGGTGACGAACCAATTCCTCTTTTCGCTTCCGTTACAACCGGAGGTCTTCCGCTTTAGTTGTGTCGCAGCATATACTTCCC
Organism: Hedychium gardnerianum; assembly: GCA_038050645.1. Classification (NCBI taxonomy): domain Eukaryota; kingdom Viridiplantae; phylum Streptophyta; class Magnoliopsida; order Zingiberales; family Zingiberaceae; genus Hedychium; species Hedychium gardnerianum. The sequence continues at coordinate 45,037 of JBBUKS010031165.1, read as the reverse complement.
CGCCCTAACACAAGAAAAGAAGTGCACTTCCTAACGATTCTAATCAGGCAAGCTCTTTCCTATTGTTATTGATAGAGATTCAAGTGCGTAAAACACCTCTTCAAGAGAAGACCCTCAGTAGCTGGATTATCTCAGAAGCTATTTACGCGCTTTCAGACCTTCAGATCCTTCGCCATAGAATAAATCTATCGGTCTGGGTCCTACCTTGAAATAGGTAGTTTTCTCGCTAACGCTAGGAGCTTTGGCCCACCGCAAGAAAGAACTGCACCCTACGCATTGACTATTGGGCTTAGGCTGGCTCTTGTCCTTCACAGGAAAGGCTACTCTCTTCTCTAGGCCTATTACTATGGCCTTTTTTGGCCGGATAACTCAAGAGGAAGATGAAAAAGATCAATAGCTTTTCCCAATGGAATAGCTTGAACTAGCAGCTAAGGGAGCCGGTCCACAAACACTCATTTCGTAGACGGCGGTTGGCTTTGTTATTCCCCCGTCTTCTTTTCGGCTGCCAACATGAAACTCTACGAGTGGGGTGGGTCTTCTTTACCAGCTTGAAACTATAACAATGAATAGGCATCAATATGGGCATCCGGGTTCGACCCAGGCGGAAAAGGATCCAGGAATGTATATCGATTGACCGTTCTCGACAGATCTAGGTATATCTAATGAAGCCGGTTTCCCACCATTCATTGAAAACTTTTTTTTGGGGCCAAATTCCTCGATACCGGCTAATGAAAGGCTCGTGGAGAAGACCAGTGCTGTCCAAACTCAAACTTCCTATTCTGAACACTGACTTTCTTAATAAACTTAAACTAGGAATAGTCTCGAGAACCCATAGTTGCCCGCTACGCCCCTTCTGCGACTTTCTCTTCTTGCTAGGTCCAATAGGCTCTTTGTCGGTCTTGATGCCGAGAACTGGAGTTCATCCTAAATGCAGCCGTGATCTTATATACTTTGATACAAAGAACAACAGCAACAACTCATAACAACATTCACTCTAGAACTCAGGAATTATATCCTTTATCTACTCCGGTGGTCTTGCTTTAGGAATGGTAGTACCCTAGTGGGGAGAAGCAATTAGAGAGTTCAGTCTTATTAGGTAGTCCCTGAGGGAGGAGAGAAAAAGAAAATGATTTGAAGGAATGGAGGGACGGGAAGCTAACACTCTTATCTCTCCTCTTTTCCCCCTAAACAAGTTCTTCCTAGCGTATAGTCTTAGATTGAGTCTTTATCTAAGATAGTACCTAATACTTAGTTAAGCATTAGGCGCCACTTTGACTATTCTAAAGCATTCAGTTAAGATCTTCTCTTTATGTCTTCAAGCTTTTGTCTAGGAGCTCGGATTCAAGTCCTATCGTTAGAGGGAAGCATAGTTTGAATCTCTTCCTGCGGTGAAGAAGGCTATCTAATGGATATAATGCTAGCTAGGAATCATATTATAGTGATGAAAGTGAGCTTATAAGCGAAAAGACTCAGCCTGAAATCAGTCGCTAATTTTTCTTTAGAAGAAGCCCTGTGAAAGCAAGATGATAATGACTTTGCCATAGGTCCCCCGCTTCAGTTCAGCCTTCTTTGCCCCCTTTCTCATCTCTAAAGTCAAGGTAGTTGATCCGAGGTAATATCCTGTTCTTGCTTGAGTTGAATCAGTTGACACCGAAAAAGCTCGAACGTAATTGACTTCTTAAAGGAAGAGAGGCTTTTTATAAGTTCCTCTCCGAGCAGTGAAGTGCCATATCCTAGAGAAGAGGGCTTTACCGGTCGTTAAGAGAGGTCGGTGTCGGTAGCTGTGATTGCTATTGTTAGCGGGATAAGGGCACCAATCGGTGACATAGTTTATGAATGAAGAACCGGAACTCCCACTCCAGTACTTTAACTGAGAAAATGGAATAAACAATCAAGACCTGGCTCAAGGCCATCCTTTGCTAGTTCATTCATTCCCTGCTGTCTATTAAATAGAAGATGTAAACTATTCTTACAACTTCAAGCCCTTACTTTCCGTAGCGTAAGAAGATGAATCCGTTGCCACGAAAAGAAGAAGCTATTTGGGAATAAGGTCAGCTATTTTACCTGTTGTCGTAATTGCTAGTAGTTGGTAAAGGTAGAAGGAAGGAAGATATAGCCATAAGGTTTCGGGAAGCCTTTGGCAGCTGCTACTGAATGTCCTGTTTTTTAATTCCCGAGAACCAATCCTTATTGGCTCAGCTGTGTGACACCAATGAAGTTTTCACTGTGGAGGCTCTTCGTTCCATTCCTTCTTCGAACAACAATTTAAATTTCAACCTATTGAGGGCCGAGCTGCCCTGATAGAATACATTCCTATTAGTGAGACTCAATCATGTAGAGAAAGGCTTCATGAAGAAACCTCGCATAGGAAAAAGTCGGGAAAGGTGCTCATAAACTCATGATCGAAGTTATCCAACACATTTAGAATTGATATGCTTTCTGACTGTGGTAATGTGAGGAGAACCCGTAGGAGAGAAGGCTACCGAAGCGAAGGAGGTTCCGAGAATTCAAAACTCCGAAGTCACTTTCTTTGCCCCCAGGAATCGAAGTTCCAAAAGCAGACGAAATCACTATGAATCCAATCGCTTTGCGACAGCAATGGAATCCTTCCCTTTCAATCCCTCTTTTTTTTGGAATGCTCAAAATTAGACTTGAGCATCTAAATCTGGGTCACTACCAGCAAAAACATCTCTGAACAAGATTCTAGCACCATGCCAAATGTGCCCGAATAAGAAAAGCAAATTCAGTATGTCCAAAAGGAAACCAACCCATTCTACTGCTACGAAAAACACCATCAGATTTAAAAGTAGCACGATCTCGCAAATGTCACCCACGGCATCTTTTTTCACAGTGGCAGGATCACTATAACTGACTCCATTTAGTTCGCCACCATAGAACTCAACAGTTACACCTACTTGTTCAACACTATACTTCGATTCTGCCCTTATAGAAAGGATCCGAAGGAGCTCGACTGCCAAGGAAAGGAGGCTCTAACAATTCCGTAACAAAACGACGACAAATGCATCAAAGCATACTTTGTTTAAAGTTTCAAAAAGCAAGAAAGATTTTATAGGAGCGAATGATAATGACGCGGGGACAATTGTCAAATTCAATATGTGTAAAAGGTGGTTGAAAAAAGAAAGAAAACCCTTGGAATCTTCGGGGAATTCAATACTGACCAACTAATTGAATTTGCTCAGGCAAGCCGGCAGCACAAAAAAGCCCAAAAGGTTTCGGATGGGCCCGAAAAAGCAAAAAAGAAGAGGGGAAGACCCAAGAAGCAAGGTTGGTAGCACGCTTACGGTCTCATTCTAGTCATTCTGGGCAAGACAGTCGGAAGCGAGCCAAAGCAGTAGGACGTTCTCGGTTCAGTGTGCCAAGTCGCTTTCAAGCATTCCAGCGAGCCTCTGTCCTTTAAAAGTATAAGGCAATCCAGTCTCCTCTCTCTGCTCTTTCAAATCGCTCTGTCCACTAACTCCATTCCTCAGCAAAGCAATCCGGTCGGTGCGGACAAGGCCAAGGCAGGGAGGTACCAATGCTTTCTTTCTACTAAGAGCCACCCCCTCGCTCAGTCCAATTGAAAACAACAGCCTCCGATTTAGCTACATCAGTAGAACCGGCTTTCTTTCCATTTGAAGAATTCCTGCTGATGGTTGAAAAAAGGCTTACCACTTACCGTAGATCTCCAGGGTCAAGGGCTTACCCGATACCTAGTAGCCGGAACGAAGGCAGATTCCGAGTCCCTTTCTATTCACGTTCCCTCGCAAGAAGCTTAAAGGCTGACTTTGATAGAACGAATATTTGAAAAAAGGGGAAGCCTTGTAGGAGCTGAAAGGGGGATAGGGAGTTTCGTCTCGGACTTGACTTGAAAAGGCCTAAAGCATAGGCTAAGGCAGGATGGGATAGTAAGAAAAAGAGGGGGGGCTTTTGGAAGGGTAGAGTAGACCCGGAGTCAGAGTACGAAGAATGCCCCTGAGTACCTTGTTGGAGTAAGCAAAACAGCTAATCCAGGTGTAGAGTAGGGAATCCTAAGTAAGGCGGAGTAAGCGTGCTAGTTTTAGTGCTAGAGAAAGAGTAAGCGTGGGATATTAAGCTAACCTGCCAACCAGCTAATCCGCCAGCAAACAGTTAGCCATTGACTAAGTCATTCCCGGGTGAGGAAGGTTATAGAATAAGTCATTTTTTATGCTAGAGGAAAGAAGTCCCACGGGATTGAATGAGAAGTCAGAGAAGTTTCATTTCGAGAACCGATGCTAGAGTTGGGGACGAAGTTCAGTCCCTGCCTTGTCTCCTGCTTGGCTTTTATAGCTATTTTTAGTCAGCCCCCGGGGATAGTTGGTTTTAGAGTCACCGAGTCAGGCTATGAGTAAGCAAACCCTGTAACCAGCCTTGCTAGAGTAAGCCAGTGATTCAAAGACGCCATGTCTCCATAAGAAAAACCTTCTCTCTCTCCTGCTGATAAAGATAGAAAGGAAAGAGAAACCCTAAGAGTCTCGCCGTATCGTATCAAGAACTAGAAAGACACTAGAAAGATAAAGAAACTATTCCTCGGTTCGAAGAGCAAGCAACTCGATAACTAGCTCTCACGCCTCAGACACGCCTATGATCGAATCGGAGAGGACAGGAACAAGAAAGACAGACTCTAGAACTTGCTAACACGCATACGACACGAAAGAGAGAGGGAATCGGAAAGCAAAAGAAGAAGACAGAAAGCCAATCGCTAGACTAGAGCTGAGCACGCCTATGAAAAGCAAGACAACTCACTTATCGTTATCGAGCTAGCAGTCACCTTAAGGGATCACGCTTATATATTGACATACACAACCGATTCTCTTACTAAAGAAGTTCTGGAATCAGATGTCCTGCTGCTCCTTCTATTTAGGGGTATCCCCAGGCCAGGGATATATGAATTCTTGGAGCCCCTCTTCTTACTTAACTAGTTGTGTCTCATAAAGTGTCGTACCCCTCTGAGCCAAGATGAGCTACCAGGGCGTGCATTTCTTCCTAAATAGAGGACAGTGCTCCCTATCGGTCGATCTTCCTTTGGTAGCCTCGCCCTCTTGACTTGATATGTCAAGAAAAGACTACAACCGAGAGTTATGAAAAACCTAAGATAAGAAAGACTACCTGGTTACGGATGAGGAACCCTAGGTTCATCTTTTGGTTCGATCAACCCCACACGAGAAAGGAGCGACTCGCCAGGCTCGAACTGGCATAAAGAAAATCGGATTAAAGATTTTCCTATCTTCCGTCAAGAGGAGTCGCTTTGGTAACGCAGTTCGGGTAAAAAACTAAAACAAAAGCCTCCCTACATCTGCGGGTCGTTAGACCATACCAGCACAAAAAACCAAACAAAAAAAGTCAAAAGTTAAAGAAGCCCGCATACCCACTCTTCTTTCCCCGCCCCATTTCTGGGACGGGCCTCGCCTTTGACGACTACAGTCGATCCCAAATATTTAAATTGAGAATCGAGCCAAAACTACTTAACTTAAGAATAGTCGTGGAAGTTGTTGTTCGTGTTAGGTTTCTCGTTTGTTGTAAAAGGAATTTCTTTATTTTTCTTTTTTCAAACGTGAGTTAGCCTTAGTGATTGTAGTAATTCTTCTTTGATACGACTTCTCATCCTCAACGAAAGAAAAAAGACCTCAAATTGGTCCATCCCTTCAATCCACTTTTCCAGCCAAGCAAGCTCGGGAAAATGGCCTAATAAGAAAAAAAGACCGCTGAAAAAGAAAGGTACTAAGGGTTGCTTTCTTCTGGGTAGGCTATCTTTGTAAAATAGCCAGCCCAAGCCAAAAATGCAGAAAAACAAAGATTCAAATTCCGTGGGGGATTCCCCATATGGGGGTTTTGTCACTAGGTGATGACATTATTCCTATGAATATACTTCAAAAAAGATAGAAAAAGAATGCAATTAGAAATGCCCCCTTCGTGCGCCTTTTTAAGCTTAAGAAGATGATGCAGGCCCCCGACAACAGGGCGGCTAGCTTCTGGGGCTCCATTAAATAGAAATCTTTATAGTAGAAGAATCAAAAGATTAATTGAATAAGGAGCAGCAAAATAAATGACAACAAACGTTTCTTAGGGGTCGACCGTTCTTTTGCCAAAAATAATGAGAGCGCATAGTGGCCGACTTGCTGAAAAGCCAAGTAAAAGCCCCACTTAGCTAGCCCTTCATCAAGGAAGTATCCAAAAAAGATGAGTAAATTGGCATAATCTAGTGGAAATAAGATAATACAAATAATAAAGAAAAACAGAACTAAAGAAAGGATTTCCCAATCTTTCCCTTGCAGGTGAAGACTACTTAGAAGGCTGAGAAAAAAAAGACATAAGAAGAAGGTGTCTTACCCTTACTGGTTTTAAGGGGTATTTAAAGTTCAATAAAAAACAGGAAAGCTGCGCGATAACCTGTAAGGGATTAACCTTATTCCCCTTTTCGATTTCTGGAAACATAAGTTGATAACACCAAAGAAAAATTGAAAAACTAGAAATCAGGAAACAAAATTGAAAAAAAAAGACGATAGCTTGTCTTTCTAGCGTGAAAGCTCTTTGAATCTTTTGGAAAAGCCATGTCTTATTAATCCATTCTTTCGTTCTTTCATATAACCACCACCTTACTTCGATATAGAGATATAGATAAATGAACAACCAATAAATAGCACCCAATAGGTTGAAATAAAGAAGGTCAGTCAAATCCAAGGACCATGCTGCTCCCGCCAAAGCAAGAAAAGCTGCAAGAATAGCTGATCCAGTCCCGAAGACTTGCAGCCATCGTAATGGCGATATAAATCCCCTTTTTCCCAACAAGTCGACAGCCTTACACCATTGGGATACTTCGAATAAAGTGGAGTCCATATAGGATACACCAGTGCAAAAACCTTTTCTCAAGATATCTTCCAAACTGTTGGGGTCCTTGCGGGGCCTCAAAGAATTGTTCCCCCGGTGTGAAACCAGTTGGTTCCGTAGTTTGAGAATTCTGCTGATCCCAAGTACTCCATCTCCATCATTGCATATTGGAATATAGAAAATAAAGAGGAAAAGGCATAACCAGAATAATTGTGAAAAATAAGTGAATTTAGATTTTCTTTTTTGAAAAAACCAAACCTACAAAACAAAATCTTTCTTGTACAAGTAGTGAAGAACTAAACGAGAACTTTGGTTGTTGACCAACGAAATGGGAGTTTTGGGCGTAACATTCTTTTGCTTCTCTTACAATATTTCTAGTTGGATGAACAGATCACTCCTAAAAGCAGCCTTGATCTTATATACTCAACCACTCACCATCAAGAATCTTATCCCCAACGAGAAAGGCACGGCAGGTTTCGTAGATAGAGTACATGAGTCGACTTCTCCTCGACGAGTCTTCTTAGTTAACGGTTAACGTTAGAGAACTGGATTATCTGAGCATCGTCTATCTAATAGAGTCATAAGCTGGATCTACTGCTTAACCAAATGAGTCCTATTTAGGAGGTAGTATAGACTTCTGGACCCGAAGACTCATCTGAGTATGCCTCATATGTCTTTGGCAAAGTCGAGTTCTTTTCTTCTTCATCAGGGAAACTGTTCAATCAGGCTCTACAAGACCTCTACCCCAACTGAATCTATGTTAGCTCTAGACCACGTTATCAAGAATCATTCAACACCCATCAATAGCCACGCTATCTCAGTAGCTAACCGGCCATGATTATGGATCCTGAAAGAAAAAAGTGGTGGCCGGGACGGGAATCATAAGAATCACCTGCAACGTCAACGACTGGATCAATTGCTTAATCGACTGAAAGGTGAAAGGGAGGAATCTCGTTAGGCTGGAACGGGCTATTGATTGGATTTAGAAAAGAGAGTAGGTCCCCTTTTTTAGGCAAGAAATGGGATAATCGATCTTTCTATCTTACGCAAGTTCTGCTTTCTCCTTCTTTCGTTCTGAGGCATTTAAGACATTTTTATAAAAGGTTAGCTGAATAGCCTGTAGCAGAGTGGATTTACGGTATCCCCCCTCCTCTCTCTTAGAGTGCCAAAACCAAGAGCAATTGACCCACGGGCAAAGGCGTAGGAAGCACAGGTCAAAGAAGCAGCACTCGCCGCAGGAGATCGAACAGATCCGGTTGGTTGATTCAAGTCTAAGTAGCATCAAAAAAAGCGATATACTGTGGTTTATCCCCATTGACCGAGTGAAGTAACAGCAGGCATGGCATCATAGGCAAAAAGAAAAAAGGCCTTGATTGACACGTACGTAGGTTCTGGTGGGCACATAGACATCTCACTCCGTGCTATGAACGAAGGAGCGCGTAAATCATTCATTCTTAGGCCCCGCCTAAACACTCACTCCCACAACGGATAGAGAGTCACTATGGCTAGATCAAAAGAACGCACGAAAGGAATAAATCTACAAAGACTGATGGTTGAGAAAGAACTATATAGATTGGTGAGGCTACCGGCTCTGTTGCTGATTCAACTCAATCGACAGATGAAACTAGCTCAGATGCTGCCTCTCCCTTATGGTGCTGCTCCTGATTCTCGGTCAACTAAATGAAATCAACGGCCAACTACTGACTGAGTCAATGTAAACTGGATCAATAGGAATAAGTTGCATTCCGTTCCGTCATAGGTTTATATAAAATATAGATCTCAATCTCGCTTTCGAACCAAAGAAAGACTATGGCTATAAAAACAGTAACTGCCGCAAACTACAGTTTGTTCCGTAATTTGATGGTGGTGCTTAGATAGTCACTGATGCTGGTTTTTAAGAAAATGATCAAAATGGAACTGGAACTCGGTCTCAATCTGTGGGGTAGGGATCTCGAAATGAAATAGGGTTCCTTGAGCGCTTTAAGCTGGATTTTCTTTTCATTCTTATTATTCTAATGTGCTACCACCTTTGTTCTTGCTTCTCCTTCGGATCCTTTCTATAAGGGCGAAAGGAAGCAAAGTGACTTCCCCTTTTAATCAGACGGACAGGGACCGACCCTTTTAAAGGGGGGGGGATAGGGTTCTTGTAAAAGCATTGATAAAAGGGATATGACTAGAATAGAAATTTAGACCGGCGAATAAAAGCCTTGTCAACATCAACAGCGGGATAGAGGCTTGCGTGCGGACAGGGTGAGCTTGAAGAAGGGTCTTTCTTCCCTTGAACCTGCTCTACTTCTACTTCTCTTTCAAAACCCTATCCGCAAGGGACGTCAAGCGTGATAGCCCGAAAGAACCTATACTATACCTCTCAGAAAGCTATTTCTAAAGCGCGAAAAGTCGCTCTGACCAGAAGGGAAAAGGGCTATCTCAGAGGAAGAGTCAAGGTTCGAAAAAAGAACCGTTGAAGGTTGAAGAGAAAGTCAAGCGATAGAGTTAGACCTTCCGTTCCATTACTCTCTTGAGCGGGTTCTCCCATACCCTTAGCCTTAGGTCGAGAAAGGGATTTAGGGTGAGTCTCCCGGTCGAGAAGAATTGTCTTGTAGGTTCGACTCACTTGAGCCTTGAGTAAGCTACTTGTGGCTGTTGATCCAGTCGAAGAACCTGTCCAGAGCTACTACTCCGCTAGACGTGTAGATCAAATAATTGGTGGAAACGTGTTCGCCTGTATATGTATTGTAAGTTAAGTTCCCAGAATAGTGGAGAATCAATTCTAGGCGGAAGTCCCCTCTGTAGCTGGCTTCGCAGGCTTATCATGATTTTTTTCGATGTAATAAGTGATCTGTTCTCTCTTCGCTCTGCAGTCCGATAACCGGTAAGCGTAATGCGTGCTGGCAGGCAACTCATACTTGTTCCTTTATCATCAGTATACCATGGTGGATTATTCTAGTTTTTTTTTGAAAGTGAGTCTCGTTAAAGTACCCCTTCCCTTAACGCCAGCCTACCTTCATGTCTAGTTTCAGTTATGGTCGCTGCCCCGTGCAGAAAGGTCTTCAGCGCTGACTATCCCTGGCTCAAGGTCTGGTCTCGTGTGATCGGTACCAAGAAAAATCCGATTCTGAAGCGTCAGACTCTACTCGAGACTAAGATCAGATAGGGTCGGGGCTACTGTACATACGGGAAGATCCTAGCGAAAAGCACAGATATAGTGGACTAGGTACTTAAACCTTTAGTTGAGGGTTCCAAACCTCGCCGGATACAATCCACATTGGATCGATTGCTAATCGACGAGGAAGGACTGGGGTGAAGTAGAGATATAGATGCTTAGTTACCCTACTGCTACGCTTTTTCTTTCTAGCATGGAGCTTATCTTTTCCTTTCCCTTGTTTAATACGTTTCTTGCTGGAGAAGCGTTGAAACCTTGAGCTATGCCTGCTTCACTTCACAACCCGAAGGAAGAAAAGTAGGTTTACCCTAGGTGCTATTACAGAGAAAGAAAAACAAATGACTTGCTTGGTCAGCTCAACCACTAAAGGTGCGAAGCGAAAAAGGATTCCTTACTTGAAGGCAGGAGGAAAAGAGTCTAAACTAAAGGCAAAGGCTTCCTCGACTAAAAAAAAAGGATTGAAATCTTTTTCACTTCTCGCTGTGTCCGGGGATGCTCTTGTTTCCACTACTGCTGAACCGCAGGATGGGATTATGACTTTTCCTTTTTCTGTAGTAGCTAATGTAGTATCAGTAAGCGCAAGCGTTATGGTGCAAGTAACGCTAAACGCTATTATGGGGTTACTGTGAAGAATCAGATTAAGGCGTAAAATACTTTTTTTGCAGGAATACAAACAGAAAAAGAAAAAGAGTCAATCATAGTTAGAAAAAAAAATGACTTAAATAAACAACTGACTGATTCCTACCACTTTTTGCCAAGAAAAAAAGGTATTTATTTGTATTAACACACCGTCTTTTTTGTCATCAACTTGAAAGTCAGAACAGAAGAAGGGAAGGTCTCGCACCCGTCTCTAAAGTGGTCAATTGGCCCCGCTTGAGCTTTCGCTTTATGTAAAGAAAAAACCCTTTCCTTGCCTTGGTTTAGAGATTAGGGTGGTGTGCTCTTTGAGTGGGAGTCTGTGTTGTGCCAGAAGAGGCGTATCAAGTAGTAGGTGATTCCCATTTTTGCGTATAGAAAGAGAGAGTCGGAACTTGACTTTGGAGACGACCCTTAAAGACGGGTAGAATGTCAGGGACCATCGAAGCTTTTAGCTATAGGTTAGGATCTACCCCCGTCAACCGTGATTGAGTTACCCGTTCTGGATGTACTGCTTCTTACTACTGAGGAAAACAGCTAACTATGTATGTAATCTTCTTCCGTCTTGTCTTACCCTTCTCTTACAATCTTACTAATAGAATATTATAACGGAGCTGAGAAAGCTGTATTCTGCTGAGCCTTTGGTGCTGGACGTTCCACTTTCAGTGAGTTATCTCATTTCCCTTCTATTCCAGGAAGTGATAAAGCTTCAAAATCTGAAATCCTATTGCTTTTTTGCTCCTTCCCATCTTTTTCTTGAAAGATATCGTGTGAACCGCATGTGCCAATTTGATTTATTTCCATTTTCGTTTATACTTTATACAAAAATAAGAGAGGCCTTTCTCGAGACAGAGATATAACCTCCCTATACAGATCACTCCAGTTTACTTTGTTTGGACTAAAAAAATTTGGTTCTTTCTCATATTCCCTTCCTAGACGACAAAAAAGACGGTAAAACGCGGCCCTTTTTCGTAGCCGATCATCTCCACGTCTAGCCGTCGTTATCACTCGGACCTCAAATTCCTTTTAGTCGAGCTACTTTTATTCCTCTCCCAACCAAACCCAATCGACACGCCTTCAAAGAGGTGGAGTGATGACCTTTCCAGCTGTTCCGCCTTTGCTTTGATAGGTTTAAGCTATGAAGCTAACCCTCTTCTTCAACATAACCATAAGACAGTCGTGGAGATTATCCTTTAGAGAGAGGGTCTACCGTCGGAGTGGCACTTCGGACAGGGACTATGTCAGTTGCTTCTGTCTTATCCCTCACACCCGAATTACCTCTTGCATTCGATGGATGAATCCTCCCCGTGTGCTCCTAGCGCTGCTATGCTAAGGGACCCCCTTTCCCATTTCCCCCGCCCTGAATAGAGAAGCTTGTAGCGCCTCTCTCAGATAATCAATCTCTACAACGAGAATGAAGGAAGGGTTGATCTAGGCTTGGGTATGGAGAGCATATGTGGTAAAGGGGAAGCTGTGAGCTAGTCAAGTAAAGGAGCAGCTGTGAGCGCATAGAATAAAAAAGGGCCTGGGCTAGGGCCTGCAACCCATTACCTACCGCCTATGGATCCTACTCACGACTATGGAAGGACATAGAAGCACTTACCACTCACTACTACCTTAAAGAAATTTCAACTGATTGAAATTATGTTAGACTGGATGGGCTTTTCCTAGGTCAGGTAGGTAGAATAACCTTTGCAGATAAACTTCCCCGATTCACAGGTAAAGACTAAAGAAAGGTACTGAAAGTCTCGCCTTATCGAATAAAGAAAGGAGAGGAGCGGAACCTCCACATATTCACGAATTGGTTCAAGTTTATATAATTTTAGTCAAAACCCTTCGCAACGCTTGGAAGTGGCAGGGGAAGGGTAGTATACATAGTGAGTATGTTGAATTGGTCCCGCCCCTCATTTTCTAATGCATTAGCTACGTCCTTGCTCTCCCTATATGTGTGTATCATATTAACTTCTTTGAATTGAGTTATGAGCCATCGGCAATAGTAGAGTCTCGTGAGTTGCACCGAGTGTGTATAATGTTAATTACCACTTTGGAATCTCGATGTATCTCGAGGCTATTTTCTTTGCTAGTGAAATCTGTAGGCCATCCCGAAGAGCTTTTCATTCAGCTTGTACGCTAGTACACCATGGTAATTTCCTTGAGAAAGCACCTATCCATTGACCTTGACTAAGTACTCCTCCTGCGCCTCCAGGTCAAGGATTTCCCTGACAAGAGCCATCTGTATTCAGCTTAGCCCATCCGGGTAAAGTAGAATACAATCATTAGCAAGACATCTATATAACCGTTCCAACATGAGTCTCCTCTTCTTATCTTACGACAATTGGCCAATGTAAATCGTTAGTCCAGAAAAACCTAGGTCAATCATCTTACATGGAAAAATGATAGAAAAAGGAAACATATTAAAAGGAGCTATAGATAGATGGAACTCGGTGGAGCCTTCGGAACTCGTCTCGACAAGAATGATATGAGCTGCTTTGCCGGTTTTCGAGGGAATGAGACATAGAAAGGGGCCTTTGCCATGCAACTTCACCTTGCTCTATCGTCAAGTTGCTGAACATCGCGTTTTTTAAAAAAAAAAGCAAAAGTAGAAAATTGAAGCCGGTAGCAGCGTGAACCGGTCAAATACGGGATCGCAAAGCTCTCAAAAAGGCTTTCAGTCGTTTACAAGGAGATGGACATAAAAACTATCCCCCGCATTGGAACGTGAGCAAGGCTCCAGAAAGTATAGTTAAGCTAGAGGAAGGCGCAGGTAGTTGGCCTTGTTTTCGCCTACCATGCTATGTCTTGATCTCATGGGGCAGTTAGCATCCTCACCTCAGCTGGTAGCTTTAGCTATTAGCTCTTGTGGGTGGTAAGTAAGATATAGACTTTTTGCTAGCTTAATGGGTTTGTGTCTAGGAAGTAAACACAAGACAGGCGAGCATAATGTATGGTCTTCCCAAAAGGTCTTGTCTTGGACCGGTTAATGGTCGAGGAGCAACATGGGCACATAGAGATTCGGGCGTATCAGATTGGATGTAACGATGGAAGCTATAGTCGTTCTTTCTTATCTGACTCATGTATCGGCGAAAGGTCCCCAATGACCAATTGGGTTGCCCTTGCTGTCCCGCATGGAGTCATTCTGCTTTCGGTTTTCGAAACTCCTTAATAGGTGTAATTCGGTAGAGAATATGGCTTGAGAAAGAAGTCCTTATTTCCTAACTTCGGATGCGTATTCTCACTTACCCTTCCCATATGTAGGGGACAGCGGATTCAGGTTCGTTCAAATTCGGTCAATCAGTTTACGGGAAAGAGATCGATTCGCCACCTCTCTGTTCCTAAAAGAACTACTATATTAGATACTTTATACCTACAGTTCCCATAGTACTATGAGCTCCCTGAACAGTTACATAATCGTTGCTACGAGGGCTGCCTGCCAGCCACCACCCTCATACTTTATTTAATGCTGCTGCGGTTAGCGCGATGACCAATAGGGCACTCCCTTAGGCAACTGTGTGAGGAATGCGAGCTCTTTTCTCAACTTTAGATATAACAGCTAAGTTGTAGAATTCGTGTATAAAGAAGTAGATTAGCACGCGTAAGCAGTAATTCTACTTTACCGATATCAACATCAGTTGATCTTTACTTGCGAAGAAGATTAGCGTATAATGAGGAAGGTAAGACTTTTCAAAGTTCTTTAGCTTTAGTGGAGTAAGGTCAGCCTATAAAGGGGGAGGATGGATTCGAGTTCAAGAATTGCTCATCAAAAGATAATGTAGTCTGACACAGTAGAGGTTAACTGCTTATGATTTAGCAATTGGTCCACTACTTGAGTCCTATGGAAAGAAGGCGAATTGACCAAGCCTAGTCTAAGAGCAGGATGAAGTAGCAAAGGGGAACTTCATTCCCTGTAAGGGAATGGGGAATGTATTACGCCGACTAGAACTAGAATAGATGAACTCCTCTAATATATACAGCGAGGCTCTTTGAGGCCTAAGGACTGCAGCGAATAGGCCAACAGCTGAGACGGGGATAGCAGCGCTTAGCAGCGGATACGCTTTCGCCGGATAAGCATCCCACTGCCTACAACAAGGGATTCTGGGCATGAATGTGAAGCCCCTTACCAGATACCACCAACTTGGTTCTTGTTATCTCCTTCCTCACTACGCTTCTCTTTCCTCTCCCTAAATTACGGTAAAGCGAGCTACTTTTAAACCTCTCCCTATCTTTATTTCTCCACGTCGCTATGCTCGTCCCTCTCCCTCACTTTATTTCGAGCACTTAACGTCCCTCTCCCTTCAGTCGAGTAT
>JBBUKS010031165.1:0-29988 GCA_038050645.1 Hedychium gardnerianum | reverse complement strand
TTATTCAAAACCTCTCCCTAAATTACGGTAAAGCGAGTATTTATTCAAAACCTCTCCCTAAATTACGGTAAAGCGAGTATTTATTCAAAACCTCTCCCTAAATTACGGTAAAGCGAGCTACTTTGTTCCTCTCCCGAGCTCAATTTCATCGATCTTCTCCTTTCAGTCGAGCTACTTTTAATCCTTCCTTTCACCAAGGGAGCCCTTTTCGCTTACGCGCCTCTACAAGAGCCATTATTTCGTCTAGGCCGATTTCACCCCAAACAAATGAGGGGCTTCGGATCCAAAATAACAGGATTATACAAAGAGTGAGTCGACCAGGCTTTGTAGATGTGACAAGATCTTTGGTCTTTTAATAACTCATTGATCTTTACCATCAATCTGATTCGATGCTTATTATAGGATGAATCAGATTAACAGACTCCACCGGCTCCTTCTCTGCCTTCAAGTTCCAGAGCTGATGAAATAGCTTTTCTGTCTTCTTTCTTTTACCACCAGCAGGGATAGGAGTACTCCAGCACTACCACAGCTTAGTGATTCAACCACGGCGGATATTTACTCAACTGCGGTTACACCAAGAACTCTTATTGCATCAAGAGCTGATTCAATTGCAGCACTTACTGTAACAAGAAGAGCGTGAACTCATTCTCAAGCACTTGCAGCGGCAATGTAGTATTCTCTTCTAGCAGCGCTTCCTGATTCAATTTCTTGATTCACTGGGCTGGGCTAAACCTTCAACACCAGCACTGGATTTGCACAAAGAGAAAGACAAGACCGTCACTTTCTAAGGCGCAAACCCCGTCTTCTTGCTAAGAAAAAGCCCTTATTAAAGGCAAAGGCCCTTCTTTCTTCTCCAAGCCCGTGTTCGTCGTATTGGACTAACTGGGCTACTTCTAGCAGCTAATCAGTCAAAGTAAAATCTGTTAATTCAATATCTGTCTCGTCCTTAGCTTGCAAACAAGCCCTTATACCAAACAGGCGTCTAAGAATAAGAAGATCAAGGGCAAGCCCTCCTACAAAACAAAAAAGTAATAATGAAATCATATAGCGAAGCGGAAAATGCTGCTTTTGTTTTTGCTATCGTTTTGAGATCCTAGCTTGCAAGGTCTTACTGCCCGCTTGGAAAGAAAAACCTCCGAGAAGGAACCTTTCTATGGATGAATATAAATCCTGGGAAATACTCGAAAGCATCCCCGCAAGAGACCACTTCTCACTAGCTTTTTGATCCAACGCCAGATGTGTCCTTCCTAAGAATTGCTTTCGATGTAAAAAGTTCCTCTTCATCTTTCTAAGACGAGGAGAAGGCTAAGGTTACCTTAGAATGCCAATGCTTTTCGCAGACGGAGATGGACGAGAGAAGTTTTGTCACCAAAGACGAGACGAGCGGGAAAAGCCTCACTTCTAATAGTAGGACAGCAAGGCTCGGAACGAGGAGCTTTCAGTTTATGGTTCAAAATCAGAATGATTTCCGGGCGGAAGGCAATCAGTCGAAAGAACGAAAGCCTGCCTACTTTTGATGACATGAGATTCAAGACCCTTTAAAGTCAAAAAGTAAAGGCAGCTGATCCCGATTGACTTTTTCCTTCATCTGGCTGGACTGTCGATAGAGTAGGCTGGATGTGCTATTTTATTTTGTAACCCACGAAAGCTCGAGAAAGAGAATGTCCTCTCAAGGCGGATCTTTCAACCGCTTCCTTGAAAGCCGACGCCTGGATCACCTGGCATTCCTCTAGTTAACCTGTCTAAGGGTCTAGGGGTTAGAGCCAGTGTGCTAATATAATCTCTTCTGCTGGCCAGTCTTACTTAAGTGCTTCCATGGCGATCGAATAATAGGAAACTTTATATATCGATAGAACAAATAGGTATGATCCATAGGCTCTCATATGGCTTGAAAAAGTGTTATATAAGTTACAGTCTTGTAATAGGGCTTTTTAATATGAGGAAGGAGTGAGTTAGACGGGACGTATCGAGCGATAGCGACGTGTAAGCTTTACTAAAGTCAAGTATGGGACGAGCGAGAATTCATGCGACTATAGACGGGTAACTAGAAATAGTGAGCGTAGCAGCTAAGTGTAGACGGGGGAATATACGCCCAATGAGAAAGAGTGTAAGATGCCTTCTCTCCGAGAAAGTTCGTTTGCATCCTTTAGCCGAGTAGAGTAGGCCCGTAAAGAGGGATTTTAAGAAAGCGGTTCCTTTCGAGGAAAAGCAAGTCTTCTACGGGTTTACCGTATAGAGGAAGATCCAGAAGTGCCTAAAGTTCAAAATAGACAAGAACTCTTGAATAAGCGCTCCTGTAATAGTGTCAGTCTTTCTACCTTCCCTTACATAGTGAATATTGGTTCCTTGGTCACCTGGGGAAGCTCACGTACTTTCTTTATCTGGTAGGTGTCGTGATATCTTTCTCCCCGTGGAAAGTGAGGCAGTGGTTCCAAAGAGAAAAAACACAAACTCAAAACTACAAAAGACTCTCTCTCCCTAACTTTAAAACGAGCTATCTTTCTTCTACAATCTCCCTTTAGGTCGATCCCTCGTTGTACTCGGCCCTTACTTTAAAACGAGCTATCTGACTTCTACCCCAGCACCAAGAGGGAATGGAATTCCCTCCTGGCCCCCCAAAGAAAATAAGGAGTTCATGGCCCAAAGAAATACCATGACCTCCAGCTAGCACCAAAGAGGGAATGGAATTCCCTCCTGGCCCCCCAAAGAAAGTAATTATGTGAATACATTCACGACTTGGCCAGAAAAAAAGAATAATACGTGAATGGCCCCCATTCACGACCTGGTGCCAGCTAGCTGGAGGGAGTAGCTTGGCTTTAGGCCATTCACTCCTTCCAGTCGGGAATGGATTTGTTCCATTCCCTCTTTGGAAAGAGTTCATGGCCCAAAGCCATGAACGACCTGGTGCTAGCTAGCTAGAGTGAATGGATACATGAACTCCTGGTGCCAGCACCAGGAGTGAATGGTAAAGGACCATGAACTCTAGCTAGCACCAAGTCGAGATTCTATTTTAGTATACATGAACATAATTACTTTCTTTGGGGGGCCAGGAGGGAATGGATTTGTTCCATTCCCTCTTTGGAGGGAATGGAAATTTATCAGAGCCATTCACGTATTATTTCGTAGGGCCATTCACTCTCCCAGTCGGCCCTTGCCGTTCATTCAATAGATTCTGTCTCGCCTGCGAATCCTGCTAACTCTTCTTTTCTTTTATCCCTAAGCCTTAGATGTTGGATTGACAAGTATCAGTAAAGCAGTAAATCCAGTAAAGGCAATGGCAATCAAGTAAAGCAAAAAAGTCATAAGGCTCAGAGCCAAAAGACGTGGCATAATTGCTAAATCAGTTCCTTTTACTCATATGAATGTGCGTGCTGCGGATTCTCGAACAAGAAGAGCAGATTCAATTCCATCATTTCGTCGTGCAGTGACAGATGAAACATATGAGAAACTGCTCGATCTGGCCCATTTCTATATCTCAGGAAGTGTTTGACGAGGATGCGCCCCAGAAGCGGGCTAGAAAGGATCATCCGCCAGTTGTGAGTGGAGTGAAAACATCAAGGCGGAGCGCCGTTGCTAAGTTAGCCAAGGCGGCTCGAGACAAGCCAAACTGGAAGCAGAAAGCGCTGCCTCAGACACCCGCCAATCATAGAGTTCTCATTTAAGGAAACTCGGGTCCAGGAAGAAGAAGGGGATGTCACCCCAACCAGGTATTGATCTTTCCTTTCTTTTGCCTTTGTCTACCCCCACTCTGCGGTAGTTATTACTTTTTATTTGACTCATATTCTTCCTTCTTCTGTAGAAGCTTTTGCCACACCGATCCCAGAGACAGAGACAGCTCGGGATCATCAAGATCACTTTTCAGTCATTCCCACTACAGAGGAAGGGGTCTCAGCTCATTCCACCCCCAGTGAAGAACACATCCCCCTCCGGAAACTAATTGCTATAATAAAGTAGAAGCAGGAATGAAGGTAGATTATCCTCTCCTCCGGCGGGTCTCTACCTTCACGACGAATCGTTATTGGTCTATCTCTTCCAGAAGTCATTGGAGGGAGAAGCTCTGAGGTGGTGAACCACCCTCAATGTAGAAGACAAGACCTCCGATCGTTTCCAATAGTGTGCCAACTATTTCTAGCTCATTTTAGCCATAGTAGGCTCTACGTCCCTACCATAGTAGACCTCATGGCCGATAAGATTCAACCTTGTGAGGACCCCGTCGTTCTCACTCGGCCCTTAGGTGGAAAGCCATGGCCGCAAGGTCCGATGTTCGACTCACCGAAGGCCCAAGAGATCCAGATCCTAATCAACAACGCCACAGGCCCTATTAGGAGAGACCATTAGTTATTGCCATTCCATAGACCAGTTATACACTAAGGCTGTGAACCTTCAGAGCTCAATCCAGAACCAAATACTCCTTTAAGACCACCCAGCCCACTACTGAGGGAGGTCTCTGAACAAGTGAATGTGGTCTCTCAGGCTAACCAACCCAGGCCATACCGAAAGAACAAACCTCAGTTCCAAGAAATTAGATCTTCTACCAGAAGCGGAAGCGCTTTTGAAGGAGACGGGCAAAGGGAGGATTTGACTTATTCTCACACTAGGGCTAGACGATTGATCGATGAGAGCCTCTTTCGACTACTTCTCGCTCTCGATAAAAGCCTGACTTGTCCTATCCTACCCCTCCACGTCGCTCTGCTCTAACAATCTCCCTTTAGGTCGATCCCAGCAAATGTATTTCGAATATCTTCATGGCATTGCAAAAGATAATAATAGTCGTTCATGGCTTTGGGCGTAAGTATTCACTCTTTCCATTCACTCTATCCCTGCCCTTATAGTCGGCCCTTGCCTACTCACACGGGCTCTTTATCGGGACGTCCTGGTCGACTGCTATTGAAAGATTCGTTCCTGTTTTAGGATTGGGGGTTGGGGTAGTCCGCTAGTCAGTGTCAGTTAGGCGGTAGGTCGAGTAGGTATGCTTACAGGCCGAGGGACAGGAGAAGAGAATATGTCCAAGCGGTCATCGCTTCCCGACCTCTGGAAAAGGCTAAAGAGCTGAAGAAACGCAAGCTGCAACGGAAACTCAGATAAAGCAGCTACGGATCAAAAGCTCATTCTTGCTTGAAGAGACTCGGTCTCCAACAGCTCACGTCGTTCATATAATGAAAATGATATCTTTCCCATTCACACGTCGTTTCCCTCGTTCCTTTTCTTATTGTCTGAGGGTTTGTTGATGGAAGAATAGCGGAACTCTTGATCTATCAATAGAGGGTGAGAACTCAGAAGGAACGAGTGACAACGACGTATCAGAGAGGACCAATGAACTACTGCTGAGAGCGATAGACTGTCTGACTGAGAGATTCAAACCGCATTTCTCTTTTCTTTCGTCGCACCGTATCTTCTTTCTATGCAATTGGACGATCTGGCTTTTTCAAAGCGAGGGATGGATGGGGGAATAGACTGAATCTTCATCTTCGCTCTCCCCAGGGCAGAATCTGTTTTCTATCCACCTGCTGCCACTATCTTAGATACTTTCTCATACGTTAGCTTCCAGTAGCATCATGCCACTCAAGTACAGCGAGTGGATCGGGGATCGGAGAGGAGCAGCATCGGGATAGTCTGATTCAATGAAAGCCCTTTTGCCAGCGTAGATTCATCTTCTATCCAGATCTTCTTTCGACCCGTCTTCCAAGACACCTTCAACCAACCGTAGAGATCAGGGGTGAGATATCAAAGTAGACCTGGCTAAACTTCCTTGTCAGGTCAGATAGATGACTGGCATAGAGAGATACTTCACGTCGCAGTCGCTCCCGTCGTTGTCACTCGGACCTTTAGGTCGATCCCTCAACTATTCTTATAGGATATTTCGGCCCAAACAATACAAAACACTCTCTCTCTCTAACAACAAACAGATACAAGATACAGACTCTCTCTCAGACTCTCTCTCTCCCCAGCTAGCTGGAGTTCATGGTATTTCTTTGGGCCATTCACGTATTATTCCATTTGGGGGGCCAGGTCGAGATTCTATTTTAGTATACATTCACGTATTATTCCATTTTCTAGGCCAAGATCAGTATACGTTTTGAATAGAAATGCCATTCACGACTACCCTGGAGGGAAATACCATTCACTCTACGGGAAAAAGAATATTACCATTACTCTACCCCTAATATTGACGGTCGATCCCAGCAAGTCGTGAATTATATTATATACGTGATTCTTCACTACGAAAGAATCTCTCCCTACCCTCCTAGTCGGCCCTTTAGGTCGATCCCTCCACGTCGCCCCGTCTACACGTCGCTGCGCTCGTACCTTGTTCTTCCGACTTCCTTGTTGAACTTGAGCTCAACTCCTAGCTTAACCCAGAACAAGACTATATAAGACAAGCATCAATGCCCGGCCCCACAAAAGACCCTGCCTTTGGCTCAGGACGGGTCCAGATTTCAAGTATGTTGCTGGTTCAGAATCAACAAATATTGATGAAAGCATTGATGCTGGCTTAAAGTCCTAAACAAGGCTAGGCACGAACACGAACATCAGTACCTGGGTCAGGCTCAACAGATCTTGTTGGGTCAGGCCGGTGAAGGAGAAGAATCAGGCTCGAAAGCAGGCGTGGAACACATCAACAATTCCAACCTAGAAAAGAGATGGATCTCCTGTAGGCTATACAAGAGAAGCATATCTTGTCTCAGAACTAGGCAAGACAGTTGGAATGAAGAAGAAAATAGAAGAGAAGTCAGTCCTCTTTCTCGTTCGAGGGTCTTGCTCACTATTCTAAGACAGCACTTTCTGACCGCAGCGATCATCCTTCTTTTCTAACCAACCGATGTGGGATCCGAACCAACCGTCTGATATACGTACAGGTCCTCAGAAGCAAAGTAGGACAAGGGGGAAAGACATTGAATTGATAGGGAACCGTAGCCAAGTGGCAAAGGCAGAAGTCTGCAAAACTTCTATTCGTCGGTTCGAATCCGACCGGTTCCTACAGCGCCATTCCATCCATCCGGTTACACGACTACGCTCTTCTTTCCACCCGAAATGTTTGAGTTTGAATTCAAGTCTACTGAAAAATTAACTCAACTAAAAAAGAATTGGACTAAGCGAAACAACTATTATAGTAAGAGTAGTCCTGCCTCCAAGTAAATAGAATAGAAGAGAAGTGGATTGTTCGTTGACCGCTCCTTTAACAGCAGGGATAAGAGAACAGCTAATGCTAGAGCACCAACCAAGCAAAAGAAAGAGAAAGAGTGAATGAAAAGAGTGTTAAGTACTCATAAGGCACGACTGATAAGGATAGGAACGAACGAAAGAAGATATTTGTTGCCCACGTCGTTATCACTCGTACCTTTCTTCTTCCTATCGCCTGGAGTCCGCTTTCTTTGTTCTGCCCATTTCTTTCATCTCCGTACCCATACCTAGCTTCGAGTTCCGGTGCAACTGCTTCTAGTTCAGGAGTTAGAGTTCAGGCTCCTCATAGGAATCCGTGCTCCGGCTCTTCATACTATCTTTCTAGCTCATATGAAGGTTTGGAGACTTGATTGAATGCCTTTGGGTGGACACTGCTCGTACGCAGAAGGAAATGAATCAGAAACTGGAAATATAGGACCTATCCTAACTAACGGCCGGGCGACTCCTCCCTCGCTAGCCGGGCCTGAATCAAGTGTTTTTTCTACATAACATAGTCTGAGTCCTCGGTCGGTACATACTTAGCTCACCTGCGCTCCGACTTCGCTTACTCTTCTTCTTGTAGGAGGCTGGCAAATCCCTGAGCTCTTCCTCTCTCTTGAAAGTGAAAGATCAACCTTCTCTTCTAGGCCTGTCCACTTCTTCTTTATATATAGACAGTAGATGAGTCCTTTCCTATCTCTTCCTTCCTATCTTACCCGACTCCTATCTTAGTAGTGGGGCACAGCTCTACGAGACAGCAGAGTGTACTGGACTTCGTTATCTCACTTCATTTGAGGGGTCGGCCTATGACCTCTTCTCTTCAAGCCATTGAGCACGAACTACTATCACATCTTCCTATGAATAGATCATGAATCGAATGCGACAGTGGAAAAGGGCCCATCTACCGAGAAGCGAATTCGTAGAGTCGCTCTTATCGGTGATAGCTGCATTTGCAAAAGTAGGAGTAGCTGGATCCCCATAGAGAAGGCAAATCCTGATGCGCAGCATTTCAATCTTGTCTCCTTCCCCGGCCTACTACTGAACCTAATGCTTAATGGGACTTTCCTACACGCAGATGCTGAGATGTGGTTGGCCGAACCCTCACTCAAGTGCTATCTCTTCCGGACCTCAAGTCATGACTAGAAAAGGACCTCTTGCTCCGACCCATGGAAGTCCCTTAGACCTACCAGGCTCATGGGGATTCCTTTCTATAAGGAGAAGGCAGATATTAGGCGCAGAAGCAACTCGCATTGACGAGCCCTAATAGCAATAGTGATCATTCCCTCATAGGCAGCTGCATGAGCTGGCCGGCCGTAGCAGAAGTCAGTTGGAAAGGAGTCCTCAGATCCATTTACAAAGGAAGAAGAGATGGAATAGGAGCAGTCTCAGTGTGTGGATCCCCTTTGAGCTAGCGATTTCCTATCAATGAGAAGAGAAAGTGGAAGGAGAAGAATCCGGCTCATCATGCTCTGTTCTCTCCTCTATTCTCATATCTGGGCAGGCAGACCAGGACCTCTCTCTGTCCCTCCTCGGCCCACTCCTATCGTAATTCTTCCTTACTTTCTTTATGAACCCCACACAGACGAGAGAGCTCAGAAGATTGGAGTATCAGAAAGGCTATGCCAGCTAAGGAGTACGAACTGGCAGAGAGCCTTGCCTCTCTCCTCTAGGGGACTCAAACCTCTACTGGACAAGTATTCCCGTGCCCTTGTGAATTGAGAGTTTATTCCTGGCTCACTCCTCCTCCTCTCTTATAAAGAAAGGGAACCGTCCCCGGGACTCTCAGACCTAATCTAATGTATGGAACCATAAAATAATAGAGCCCTTATTTTATGCTTTCTAAAGCCTTCGGCACGTGCGAAAGACTTATCCTTTTGCCATGACCTATCTGATAGGCGGCATTATCAAGTCAATTGAGTGCGACCTAAAGGACCTAGATCTAGAAGTACTTCCTCTACCCTTTCCGAGCCTATTCCATTCCAGAGCAAGTCTCATTGGTGAGTGCGATGTCACTCTCTTGGACCTCCGCACCCTTTTAGCATGCCATCCTTTAGCATCCTTGCTTGATCAGTTCTTAGTCGTAAATATGTCTTACTTATTTAAAAAGTATCTCACCAAAGAACTCTTCTATAGAGTCTCCGATCGGATCTATGGAATATTCGTGCTCTAAAGTCAGAGGGGGGGCGAACCAGTTGCTACTTGTATGGATCTCCAACTCATGAATCTCTTCCTTTTGTCATCCGATCTGAGATAAAGAACTTATGTGCGTGGAATGGGTAGGGCAGGGGATATCGAATCTCGGGAAGGCTGATTCCAAGGGAATTGCTTCAAGCTTTGGAGGGGAGAGAAATGCTATCATTATCATTCCGCAAAGGGTAGAGTTGAATGGGCAAAAGCAAGGGAAGGAGGGAAAGGAGACAAAAGCAAGAAGGCCATACGTTTAATCCATCACACCTCTGAGAAAGGCTGGAGACTGAGGGATTCCTACTCGCTTCCTAACTACCTATTGGGAGAGGAGTGATCATTTATCTTTATGTATGCCTAGTCTTCCTCGCACATATTCTTATTCAAGTTCTTGACCCAAAGAGAAGGAGTTGGACCACGAGGCTCATGCTTCTGTCTTATAATCCCTCATCTACGGAATGAACTCGGTTGACTCGCCCGCATGCTTCTCACTAAGCGATGTCCCGTCCGGTGTGAAGAGATCCTTGAGGAAAAGCATCTACAATAAATAGCAGTACTTCACTGAGTTCGAAGGATTGATTTCTCTTTATCTAATAGGAAGGAGTCTCTCACCTATACCTATAGTGAGGGAAGAGGAAAAGCCTATCAGAAGGTACCACTGGCACGAGCCATAGAATAACTCTGTTGAGTGGGGCCTTAGGGCAATTCGGGGAAGTTCGCCCAATCCTTCAATATCTCCCTACCCTGCTGCTGAGCGGGGCCTTACCTGTGATTTATTCCCCTCACCTAAAGCAGAAAGTCAAGATATGTGATGCCCGACAAGCTGTTCTAAAGTATAGATAAAAGTGATCTTTGACCTACAAGAGTTCAATAGTGTGTTTAGGTTTAGATCCTCTTGAGTTGGAGTCTGACCTGGAATGCCCATGAGCAAATAGATATAGAACTAAGGGAAAGATAGGGGACCTATGTGATAGGGTAAGGGACCCATCCGGGCTAGCTTTCAGGTCAGGGAAGTCTGGTGCCTGAGTTCGAAGTATAATAGAGGGATTTCCTCTGGATCACACCAATTCAAGCCTCCTCTTAGAGAAAGCTAATTCCCAAGTCAATGCTGGCGGTAAAGCAGGAACTAACTATAGGTCATCTACTCTAGGAAGGCCGTCCTGCCCTATTCCGGAGCTGAAATCCAGCTTAAGAAGGCCCTCGCTCTTCGGGGAATGAAGGACCTCTTATCTCTCTGCCGAGACCTAGTTTCAAGCCAGTTCATATCGCCTGACGGAGGATGAAGCCCTGTAAATAGCCTAGGCCGGCCTAGTTCATGCGACGTAGGGCCAATTGCAGCGAAGCGGAATGCGGCAGAACGGCCCAAGAGCGAGCCAGCATTGTAAGCGAATGCGGAATGCGGCAGCTGCATCATTGCATCTTAATAGAGTCGAGAAGCGAAGTCGAATGAGACAAACGGAACGAAGTGGAGTGCGGCAGCAAAGTTCATCCGCCTGTTCTCCAAAGAGGGCAATCTCAGATCAATCTCCAACTGAGTGAGGGCAAGAGAGCAGAGATGTCGAATCAAGCAAGCAAGAGAGCAAATAGAGATAGAAGATCAAGAGATAGAAAGCGAATGAATCAGAATATTTCCACAGAGGGCAAGAAAAGCGAAGAGAATGAATCAAGGAATCCAGAACCATCGCAAGAATGGATCACTTTAGCACTTTAGTCTAATAAAGGAAAATCAGTGTAAGTCAGCGTACAATCTCTTTAATTTATGCGGCGCGGACCTCCCTTACCCTCTCCTCTTCCTGTGCAGGGGTCCAAGATCCCCACTTGGATTAGTAGACAAACGTGGCAGGTTTTAGACAACGTGGCAGGTCGCCGCCCATTCCTCAACGTTTTCATTGTCTGAATTGAATCAGATCGGGACTCATGACTGACTGCGAGGACTGGACCGGAAATTAATCGTAGGTCTTTGTGATGCACCTCCAAGAACATGACTCGTAGTGAAGGAAGGGAAATGAAGCACTTGATCTTTGGTGACGAGAAAGGAGCGGACAAGTGGAGCTCCACCAACTGCTATTTCTCAGTAGTGAGCCCTTCCAGTATCTAATTGTACTCTCTCTCTCCGCCATGCTTCCTGTAGTGTATCTAATTGTACTCTCTCTCCGCCATGCTTCCTGTAGTGTATCTAATTGTACTCTAGATCGGTACTGATTGGATAGTGAACCGCTCACTCTCGAGTTAAGTAGGTCCTCACTTCGGATATGGATCATAGGGCATGCCACTATCCACTCCTATTTAATAAGAGATTTTTAGAGACTAAATAATGAAGCGAAGTCGAAGACTGAAAAGACCAGGATGATGCATGGCAAATAGTTGGTAGAGCTTCGGACTGCTTCGCACCTCGTGTCACCAGTTCGGTTCCTGACATTAATCTAGGCCAGGGAGCAATGGGAACTAGTAATTTACCGGCTCCCCATCCTTAACGGGACTTGTAGTAGAGTCGAGGCCCGAGCCACTAACCGAGATGACGACTAGTAGGAATAGACCGGAAAGAACATGAATGGCAGCACCTCCCTCTTGTCTAGCCGATAACTTCTAGCTATCTCCCCCGCTCAGACAGGGAAGAAAAGAAAGAGAGCAAGCATGCGACTAGGGAGCTGGTTCAGAGTTCATGCTTCCCGAAGAGGAATTAGAGTAGCCACATGACATTAGGACAGAGAAAACAATGAATAGGGGGCAGTCCTCTACGTCTTACCCCTCTCATGCCACTATGCACGCACGCCTTATCCATTCAGAAAAGAAAGAATCTCTGCTCGCTCTGCCTCTGTTGCTCCAAACTTCACTATGCCTATGCAGCGAGTGGAATGAACGAGAACACCAAGCTCGCGGAGGCCCATTATAGAGCCTGCAAGCAAGGAAGCGGTGAGCGATCCGGGATCGAGTCTTGAGTCCTCCCCAGCTCAAGAGGAAGGTCTGATCAGAAGTAGGAGATGGGAGAAGAAACTGAATTGTCTGAACCGCGTCGAAATATTTATCACTCTACCCCTATGGTAGCCGACCTACTCTACTAATCTTGATTCGACTGAGCTAGCACTGATCCTCTAACTTCCGCTAGCTCTCTTGTTTTGCCCTCATCGGATGGGCTGGATCTCAGACTTGAACTCCTCTCCCGTCCTTCCACTCCTACTCACCAGAAGTAGAGGAAGAGTAGTAGCACCAGTATAGTTGAACTACTGAAGCCTACTGAACAACCAGCTCTGCCTTTTCACTACTATTTCTAGTCAACCAGCTCCGCATTTCTAGTGAACTACTATATTGATAGTCATCCTTGAACTACCTGCTCAACGGCTCATCCCGCGGTACTCACTCTGCGTCGTCCCTCGCTTCCAAACTAAACTCCCACTGACAGAGCCAGACTACTTGAACTAGAATAGAACTACTTGAACTAGAACTGATGCTTCTCTTATATAGATAGAAGACAGTCCCGGCATGACTAGCGGGATGAGAAGTGCTTCTTCCCGAGCGTGAACCCTTCCGGACCTTTGCTACCACTTCAAATGGTCGGCTCACTATTCGTTCGCTGGCGGTCGGCTCACTTTATTTATTATATTATATAAGAAAATAACGTAGAGTCGAGTCGAGTCCTTCGCGCTGCTTGTCTCATTTTCCTTTGTCCCGCTTGTCTCTTCGTGCAAGTGCCTCACTCCCCGCTCCCTGGTTAGCGCTCTTTAGCTCGTCCCTCACTCCCTGGTCAAACTAGCCTTCCTTAGCGGAGTTTCCCTCACTCCCCGGTTAGCTCTTGAGCTCTTTAGGCCTCCCGCTTGTCTCTCTAGCTCTTAAACTTGTGCAAGTGTCTCACCTCACACTTCTATCTATTGTATTGCCTCTCTTATTCTCTGCTATTGTATTGCCTTTCTTATTCTCTGAGTCAAGCCTCTATACTTGCCCTGTTTCGTGCTCGTGCCTCAGACCCCGAACTTCCACTGCCAGGTAAGAAAGGTGGGCTACTGCCCCACGTAGGTAGTCTAAGCTTTGCATAAGTAGGCAGGCGTCTAAGGTTCTTTGCTGCGTAGAATAGGTCCTTTGTTTGCATAGGTAGTAGAGGCGGGTGTCTAAGCTTTGGTAGGATAAGAGGCTTTCAAGCGTTGGCCTCCTGTCGCTCATGTCTATAAAAGCTATTCTACGGATTGGTCCCGCTCTGCTCCCTTAGCCATCTTAATTATCGGTTCCTTCAGTTTTCCTCCCACTCGCTACTCTCATTCTTTATCTCCACCCCGGTAAGAGATGTTGCAATAATGGCTCCTTCCTCTCTCGCTTGTTGAATGAATCGGAGCGCTCCAACACGAAGAAAAGGCTCATATACTGGCTACTGGCGCGTGAAGTGAAGCGTCCTCTAATTCATCGGTAGGCTAGGCTCGCGAACTCTAGTAAGAGACAGTCCCACTGGGCTCTCGTATGAAGCGGTTGACTAAGGCTACATTTCTCATTTGAACTCCGCCGACCATAACAAGAATGAGCTGATCCTCGTATTAGACTCGTCTTTCCAGGAGTACGATTAGGGGATGGTGCTTCTCCTCTTGGATTGATTGAATCTCCCCCTTCTCCTTCTCTATATGATGCAATGATGCTACCATAGACAGCCAACTTCTCTTGGTCGATCTCTGATTGATGAGAAAACTCCCCGGGGTACATTGCACCTTCATAATCGACTGAGCAAAGCAGGGCCGGACAGAGCCCGATTAACTTGAACTCAGCCCTAAGCCATCTATATCTATAGACATTGCTTGGCTTCCCGAGCTTATGAGACTAGCCTCTGTTCCGCTTCGCTTCATAGCATAGCTCCTTTTTCCCTTTCTCTGGAAGGCTCTCCCTCTCGTCTCTCTCGTGCCTTTCTCTCTCATCCGCACTAGCCTCTCCTCTGCACGTACTGCTTCTCCACCATACAATCAATGAATGGTCGGCTCTCGGAGCTGTATGGCTTCCTTTGAGTTTAGGTCTTGCTGCTTAGATATTTCTTCTTTCTCCCGCCCCAGGCTCCGTCTTGTCGTACCCCACACCTCGAATGCAATCTCTTCCTCTATCCTCTATTGGCATGCTTTCTCTTCGGATCAAGCTCCGCACCTCGCACTCATACTGCTAAAACTCATATTAAAGGTGGGCTTAGCCGAGTCACCGACGAGTCTTTCCCTCTGATATAGCTATGGTTGCCTATTCGCGGAGCACCTACCACGGGAGATTCACTCCTATCTTTCTTTTCTTTCGCAGCTATGCGCCGGACAACTCTACTTTTCAGTTAGACAGCTATCTATAATAAAAGAAAAGAACTTATCAGTTGGACAGCATTGGATTGTTCTAGGCACTACTCTTGCAGCTCAGTTGGACTATTTTCTTTCTGCAGCAATGCACAGTTGGACTCTTTCTGCAGCAATGTAGGACGGAGCTATATAATTTAACTTATCAGTAGGACAGCAATGTAGCAAGAACAAATTCATTCCTCCCACGGGCAAGGGAAGGTGCGAATCTCACTCCTATGGAAGGAATCGTAGTTCTTGGCTTTGCTTTGGCTCCCAGGGTCAAGCACACGGAATCGTGGTTCTGCGTTCGTGTCGCTCAGTCCTCTCTGAATAGGCGACTCAACCATAAGAAATGCTCCTAGCAATATCCAAATTGAACCAATGAGGTAAGTTCGTGAAAAAAAACAATTCGACACTACTTGAACAGTCTACTGGGATTGGACTACTGAAGTTGCTGACCCAGCCTACGAAGAGAACTTGAGCTGCACTGCTTTTTGGCCATAAAGAGATAGAATTCTCAGTGATAAGAAGCCTCTTTCCTTGCAGCACTCCTTTTTCCCCATTAGGAGATAGAAATTGTTGCAAAAAGCACACTATCTCCGAAGCGCACTACTTTATCCCCATAAGGAGATCAAATTTCTCGCTTTTTTAACCCCATCTCCGAGGCGGACTACTTTATCCCCATTAAGAGATAGAATTCTCAGTGAAAGTGACCCCTTCTTAGAGAGGAACCAGTTTGGAGGCTATATGAGCTTGAATGGCAGAAGCAATGCTATGGTGCACTCAGCTATATAAGAAAGAGTTGAATGGCAAAAGCAATGGTGCACAGAAGCAATGGTGCACTTCTCCCCTCTTCTTTCTTTTGTTGGAGCTATATGAGTTGATAAGGAAGCCTAGCACGGGAAGGAAGCCTATAACCTACCGTTCCCATTCTTGAGCCTACTACCTACCGTTCCCATTCTTGAGCCTACTAGCATTCCTGAGCCTACTCTAGCATTCCTGAGCCTACTCTAGCATTCCTGAGAGCCTACTATGGAATTAGAGTTCTGTAGAGAGGAGACGCAAAGACACGAATCCGGAATGCAGCTAAGGCCCACCAAGAGTGCCAAGTGCAGTAGGCAGTAGTTGAACTCGTCAGGACTGATGTGTTGAATAAGTGAGTTGAGGAAGCATGAACTCTTTTCATTGAAAGCCCTCGTTCGTTCATTCCCATCCCTGGTTGGTAGAATAAACTTCCCTTCCCTTCCGTGGTTAGTTGACGAAGCACTTGCTTTTCGTTGATTCAGTTGGGATTGGGATTCGAACCTACGTGAGCAACCATATATCTTTCTTTTCTGAATTTGTTGCAACTTCCTGAGCCCTGGTTTCCGAGGGACTTTCTTTTCTCGACACCTTTTTATTCTTATCGAACTTCTATCTCAATTCTTTGATCTCGAACTTCTATCTCAAGTCAAAGATAGCGGTTCACGAGCTCCACCATTAATGGAGCAGAGTGGGCTTCTACTCTATATAATTCTAATTATCCCCGAACGATTCTCTTATTCAATCTTATTCAATATGAGTAGACTCAGCCAGCCCGAGCTCTCTTCCGACTTCACGTTTGGTTGCTTCAGATGGATCGCAGAGCTCTGCCCACCTTGATTCTTAGCTCAACGAAGCCCATCAAAGAACTCATGCTCATTCGCCAGCGAGAGCTCTCCCGCTTCGCTCCTTCATGATTCGACGCTTGGGCACCTCGGATTGCATGCCCGAACCATCTTCTTGCTTGCTCTACCTTACCGCAGAGTGGGATCAGTCTAGCTCTACCGGAGACTGAATGAGCTGATCAAAAAGTACTCTCTCCTGCGAATGCTCTATGGTTCAAGATAGGAGGGCAAAGATCTTATGTTCCCTACGTAGCACTTACTTCGCTCCGCACCTTTGCTTTGGTCGCCTTCATTGGTTCAACCGTGAACTCCGCCCAGCCTCTAAACCCTCTTGGTCAGACTCACCCTCCGAGGTCGCTCATCGCTCCCCGCACCTCCTGAATCTCTGCCCGGTGAAAGAGTTCGCAACAAGCACCTTTCCTCAATCTGAGCCGCTCAACGAAGCTTTGCCCCAACTCCCACTGCCTTGGATGGGACAAGACTGCCCTCTTCTCTATCACTGCCATTGGGAGCAGCCAACTGAGCTCACCGTAGCTGGTCGAGTCTTCGGGCTGGAAAGCCGGAGAACTCATCTCTTCCAGGCCCACCGCTTAAAACAACCTGGTGCGTCGGCTCTTGAGTTTCGCTACGTCACGTGTCAAGCCCTCCGAAGAACCTACCGAAGAACCTATCTTCATTGTCCCTCCTTAGACCCTTTCTATTATAATTGGCAACTCCTTTATCAGCTAGCTATATTATATTACTTGATTGGCTCTAATTGAACCTCGCTCCTCTACGAAAGAGTGCCAGCCAGTCCTTCTTCTCCGCTCTGCCGTCTGCCCTTTGACTCCTCTCCCCTCTGTTGCACCTGCCCCTATTGCGCTTCGCGAACAGGGGTCTTCCGTGCTGATCGCTCCTCAATTCTTCGCACCTCGCTTTCGTTTCGCTACGCACCTTTGCACTCGTGAACGAGCTCTGTCTTTCTCTTCAGTCCCGGCTGTCCTATAGCGCTTCTCAGTCCAGGCATTCCTAGTAGTTCACGGTTCAGGGAGGAGTTGACCTTGGAGAGGGCTTCCCATCGCACCCGTCCTATGCAATGCACCCGCGTCCGGCAATGCAACGAGGCTCTCCACTCCACTCAACTAGATATAATTTAAGTAAGTCTGATAATTTAAGTAAGTCTGACCGCTCCATGGGTCCACTGCCACTCACACTCATAAGGGAGCAAGCATATAAGCACCAGCCTTGCCTCATAGCAAGTAACCATTCCCATTCCCATTCCCATTCCTGCTTGGATTCTGGTCTTGTAGGAGATCCCCTTTGAGTGTTCAGTTAATAGTAGTGGAGCTCCGCTAGCGCTTCTTGTCGCACTGCTTTTCCACCGTGAGGTCTCCATTTCCATTGTAGTGAGCCTCAGTTCGATCCCTCGAGTTCGAGTTAGGGCCTTCACGTGGATTAGAAACTGCCCAAAGCTACTTCCTGGGATTGGGTCCGAAGACCTTTCTCTTGTCCTCGCTTCGGTGATAACTTCTCCTCGTGCCGGAAAGGACAGCTTCGTGGGCTGGGCTCGTCTTCGGCTCAGTTGCTTCGAAGGGAAAGCTTGCAAACTGCAAACGTTAGATCAAAGCAACCAACGTAGAAAAGGCTCTCTGGGACCTTCCCTAGCAGCCGAAGCATGGCCCTCCTATGGATTCAAACAATGGCACAGGCACAGTGACGCGAGCAGCGGCATCTTTTCTAAGGAGAGCTCCGGGTCTCGCTTGATCGTCTCCCCACCTTCCTCCAGTATCTCACCGATCAGTCCGGGTGCTTTTTTTATGCTTCTCCTACGAGCTAGCAAAGAGATCAAGGTCGGCTCCACCGGAACAGAGTGGGATCAGTCTAGCAGAACCAGAGATCAGTCGCCGCTCTACCTTCTCATAGGCCTCTCTTAGCTTAGTTAGCTCCTCGCTTCGTAAGCAATCTTTCAAAGCAAAGGTGGGCTATCATTTTCTGTTCAAAGAACTTCCTCGTAGAGTGAGACTGGTGGAGCACCTATTGAGATCAACTCTTGCACTGGTTTTAGGCCTAAATTACAAAATAGAAAATTAGACAAAATTTGACCTCTTTGTAGAGCGGGACTACTTTTGCCCATGGTGAGATCAACTTTGTTGCTTTTTTTAGTGCTTTGCTCTCCATCACTACTTTTCCTATTAGATAGGATAACTATGATTGCCTTCTTCGACTCCTCTCCGAGGCGGCCCATGACTGAGCTTCCTAGGCATAGCTGCTTTGCCCAGCAAGGACAGATAGATATAGGTCTCCCTCCCTCTCCTCTGCGTTCGCACCTCATATAGGTCTCCCTCTCTTCTCTCGTAGACATAGCCGCTTAGCCGAGCTTCTGTCTCTCATCTCCGAAGCAGCGTAGGCACATGACGACGTAGGCGCATGACCGAACGAACGTTGTAGGCATGAGACCAATGAAAGGAAAGGTACTGAGCTTCGTAGACATAACAGCTTATCCGTGCCCTCACATCTGCCCATTGGCACGCCCGAACTACATAGGCATTGCTGCTTAGCCGAGCTTCGTAGGCACCATAACCATAACTGAGCTAGGGGCATAAGAAGCCATGATAGACTAGACCGCCATTCATGTCATGACGAGACTAGAGGCGTGAGGCTAGAGATGGCGTGCGTAACTTCTCTCTTCCCCGCTCCTCTCCCCATGCCGACCCGACTCAAGAACACAACCTTTTCCAGTAAGATAGGACTAGAAATCTCTCAAATTGAACTGAATCGTAGCTCTTGATATTGCTGCTATATCGGCTTAGATTTTATGCCTCCGGTCCTCTACGAGCGCCACTACTTTAGCTATTATATTGGACAATCAATCGAACCTCCCTATGGTATGGTATTCCCCTCCCGGATCAGTGAAGCTAGGCCCTCTCCTCTAAGCCTTCATCTCCGCTGCTATCCCTACCCTAAGCCGAGGACTGGGAGCCTTGCCCCGCTCTCCATGAACTCCACCTTTCCCTCCCGATCCCAACGTTCCTTCCACTAGCAAGCAGTCCAACTTTCCTTCTTCTCTGCCTTTTACTAGAAATCCCCATCGTACTCGTCCTATGCCTTTGAGCCTGCCTGCCCTAACCAAGAAACTGAAAGAAAAAGGGAAGCGAGTGCTAGCTGACTGAACGAAGAGAGAAAAGACAAGCCAAACAATAGAAGAGAGCACGGGCTAGAGAGAGATTCAGTGGTAGGGCTCAGCTTCCTAAACATCCGAGGGCATCTACGGCATAGCTGACCGATCCGCAGTAGGCAGGCATAATCTATCTGCTTATCCGTTCTGTGAGCTACGTGGGCTTAGTTGATATGACGAGTCAGACCTATACTATATATAGAAAGAAACCCGGGGAGCATAGCTTCCGACTGACACGAGTTCGCTGACCAGAATGAATTGTTTGTGGATTGCTTCAATTGCAGAGATCTAACGTTTGCTTCCTTTACTTGAACTCTTTTCTTGAACTCAGCCTTCTCTGCCCTTGCGAACTGCATTCGCTCCTTGCTTCCGACCACACCCAACTCAAAGTTCTTGTGCTTGCCTCGCTGTCTTCCATTGCTAGTTGGCCGGTCCTTCTCTCGCAGCCAGGGACCTATTGACTCTGCCCGCCTCCTTTCCTCTTGAAGAGCTGGTAGGCATGAAAAGAATAGTAAGCTTCGGCCCCTCTTCGGTCGGTGCATTCCACTCAAGAGTTCGCTCCTCTCGCCACTTTACACTTGGAGTTCGCTCCTTTGACTACCACTGATCCGCCTAGCCTTCTTTCTTCAATTCTAGCCTAGCCCTATTTCTGCCAATTTCATCTCCCGCCTTAGCCGAGTCACCCCACTCCCTATAGTAGCCGACCCTCACCATTAATTTCGGGTTTTTGCAAAGATTTCGCTGTCGTTAATTTGCAGAGATCACGCTGTCGCTTACTCTGCCCTTCTCACCGATGCGCTTCCTTTAGTGCTTTCCGAAGACCGAACCGACCTCCGAACCTCAATCTGAGCCTCCCGAGCTATCTGACCTATCTGGATTGGAAGGGACGGGAACTTTGCCTCTCAGCTGCTGTATCTTGCTTCTGGTGAGACATGCTTCTCTGCATCTTGCTTGGATTTGGATAAAGTGGAGCTCTTGGTTCGGACGGACCTCGCTATCCTAAGTAGCCAGCCAGTTCTATCGCATAGGCAGGGACCGGGGGAGAGAGAGAGTAGCTATAGAAGCACCATGATTGCAGAGATCGCGCTTAGCTTGACTCTGCCGCCTCAACTTTGCCGTCCCTTCGCTTCTTCGATTAATTGACAACAGTTACTACAAACAAACAAAAACAAACAAAATAATGAGATGAGGGTCCCTTTGCTACCCACATAGAATAGGGGCAGGTAACACCATATATACTTAAATTATAGCTACCTGAACTACCTGAACAGAATCAAAGAAAGAAGAGGCCCACGGAGCGGTACTACCACTACTACTATATATAGTGAAATTCAAGCTAAAACAAAGAAGAGTTAAAGCTACCTTCAGATAGGTCTGAGCTACCAGAAGACTTCAGTCTCACTCAGTCTCGCCCTAGCCCGGATTGCAGAGATCGCGCTCCGAACAAAGATTAGCTGCTCCCCTCAGCCCTTGCTCGCTTCCATTGCTTGGCTTCCCGAGCACCATATCAAAGCAAAGCACCGCTCCGTGGGTCCACTCCTTGCCTCTGCCTTGCCCTAGCATGAGCTCACCGGAATTCAAAAATTACATTTCCATAGATGAGACCCTATAGGGGAAAATCCTATAGACCTATTAAGTATATAAATAATAATAAATAAAAAAATAAATAAATCCAAAATCCAAATCAAAAAATTACATTTCCATAGATGAGACCCTATAGGGGAAAGAAGAAAGAGACCTATAAAGTATATAAATAAGAAAGAGAAATAAATTACATTTCCATAGATGAGACCCTATAGGGTCTCATCTATGTAAATGTAATTATACAACCTTAAAGCCTTTCTTTTATCCCCTATAGTGTGTCATGAATCTATATGTCATTATAATGAGCTTAACACTTTATACTTGTGGAGATTTGATTCATTCTTTTATCCCCTATAGTGTGTCATGAATCTATATGTCATTATAATTCCAAGAGTCCATGAACTCTTTCCTTCGCTTCTTCAGTCGAGCACTTAAGTCCCTCTCCCGTAGTCCCGGCTCACTATAGGAATGAACTCATAATAATAATAGTAGTTCTAGGCAACAACTAAAGGACTCTAATTCCATTCCATCTCTTTCAACCGAACAGCCTATCAATTAAGGGCCGAGGAAATGGGAAGATAGCGACGTGGCCATTCTTTTATTCGACTCTTGCTGCGAATGATAATGACGCCCTATTAACACTCTTTCTCAGTTAAATCACTCTCCGGAACCTTTACTCTAACGTTATAGGGCTGCTTTTGAACGGTTAGGGCACCAGCGTACGACTCTACCGGAGCGAACGAATACATATTCTAATTCCCGGCTGCTTATGAAAGGGCCGAGGTAAGGACGGGCTGTACCTTACGCTATCTTCAACTAATATGCGACTGGTGCAAGACCATTCAGATAAAACACCCACGTAGCGGTAGGTAATGTCATTCATATATTCCACGTTGGAAGGTTAAATGCCATGTCAGAAAGGGTTCGGCACCACTGGAAAGGGACGGTAGAGACGTCGGTGCCCTCAGCGATTACAGCGTGAATGGATGGCCATTCACTCTACCGTTCCTGGAATTGACTACTCTTGCAGCGATAGCGACGTGGCTCTTAAGCGGGGAGAGAAGCTGGATACGCTGAAAGTAGCTCCTGTTGAAAGAGATTCCACGTAAGTTGTTCTAGGAAAGAGTGAACTCTAGGTTTGAGTTGAACGGTTTCACTTTCTCTGCACAAATTCAATATATAAGTAGTTGCTGGTGCCGCCCTGTAAGTCCTTTCAATTCCTTATTCAATTTATGGGAGAGTCCCCCTGGGGTAAAGGAGCTCTTTCCTTATCCTTTCTTATGAATTTGCCTGGCAAGTACTCCACCAGCAGGGTACGGAACAAAGAATAGCTCTACTGCAACTGCTTAATGACTTCTTTACTAAACAAGAAACATTAAGAGGGGAGCGGAAGGACAAGATCCAACAGCTTATACTTTCTCGGGATATTCTTTTCCCTCTTTAAAAGGAGCGTAGCAGAACTTTATCGGGAGAGAACCTCAAAGACCGGAGAAATTGCTGAGTCTTACGCTCGACCAACAGGTTCAGAAGCTAGAGCTGGTATACTTCGGATCCTTGGCTTTCTCGGAAGCTCTTACTCTTTACTAAGCGATGCGAGAAAAGAAGCTGGGACAGGAAGGGATGTTGGAACATCACTCCGCAGAACTATAACAGCACCTCATTAGGGGATATCACATACCAGAACAGGGACGCCGGCCTGCTAGGAAGTTGGAACTGGTGAGGATGCTGGTTATTAAGAAACTCTATTTTGCGCCTTGAATCGGATTTGCTTGGCTCTGGTTCTCAATTAACGAGGTCAACTAAAGGTGCCGACTTTACCCTTTGATTTTTGCTCCTGGAACTCAATCCCCTGCCTCACCTCTAGGAAGAAGCGCGATCTCAATCAACACGTGCTGCTTCAAGGGGAACAACTATGGGCCCTGGTGCTGAATAAACTAATGACTCAGATGCTGATGACGGGAATGCTTCTATTTCATATCCTCCGCTGCCGATTCTACTTAGAATTCCGTTCCGTCACGATGTGCTTGATCTTCACCTCCAGCTAAGGATATGTAAATAAGGACGCCGGTCCTGTAGGGTCCTATTTCCGGCTCTCTATCTAGAGCTAAAGCTTCATGCTATTGGTTCTTATTTAATATTGGTTTAATTCCCGCTATCTGGCTTTCTTCTTTATATGGCATCTTTCTTCTGCCTAATCAGATCAGTGCAATCCGGTTCAGGAAAGCAGGAAATCCAGTAATTTGGGCTTAGGCTTAGGAAGGCATCTCTGGGGTAATCCCGCATCTGAATCTATACCTATTCGTGCAAAGTCTTCTAGCATACTTTTGAACTTCGTATCTTAACTGGGCACAAGCTATTCTAAGAGCTCTTATATACCACCGATAGTTGCAGTAGTCACTTCGCCCCATTTCTTCCTATTCCATTGCCCTGCTGCGGATTCTGCCATCAATCCGATTATGGGCATGCCCTGAGATGAGACTAGTGCTACTCCCTGCCTTTATGTGCAGCTTCTTCTTTCACAACTCATTCTCAAACAGCGGATGTCTATTTGTCCACATCAGAAGGAAAGGAATCAGTCCCAACAGCGGATAGAGTAAGAGCGGTAATTCCTCCGGTTACGAGAACAGTAAGAGCAGCTTCGGTTTGCTTTCTAATAAGGAAAATACATCTCATGCCATGGTTATTGTGAAGGAATAGGCAGCAAGAAAACTACTGCGCTAACGCGTAACGGCTTTCGCGCTAGCAGCAAGAAAACTACTGCGCTAACCTAACGCGCAACGGCTTTCGCGCTAGCGTGCTCATTCCCTTGCTTGTTCGCTCAGGGAGTGGATTCTTGCTGCTATTTTGAAAGCAGTGATTGCAGTTGTTTAATAAGTTCATTTGACGAGGTACCAAAGGCCTTTGAAACTCTATCCAATAGGGTTTTCCTCATATCAACATCTGACCTAATCAAGGGCTTTAGGGAGAGAATCTTCACCCATGTTCTGAGAATCTACAATCGCTTGGCTGACTCGCTAGCCCTTATGGAATGAATACTCAGCCCCTCTAGTACACATGCTAGTACACCAAAAAAGCACAGAGTCGCTTGTCATCGAGAGATTGGACATCCTAGCCACAGATAGCCCTTCCGTCGAACGGGATTCATTCATCTTCTTGGATGAAGACTCTCGAAAGTTGGAAGATGATGACCTATCACCAGTCAAGACGAAGAAGATTACGAGGACTATGAAAACCATGGTCTTATTCTTTCTACAATTACCTCAAGGACGGGTTCATACCCGAGTACGGCACTCGTGGTCAGAATAGAGCCTGGAGGGAACTTGCCCGACGATTTGTGATCTTGGGAAAAGTCATTTACAAAAGGCCATCTTCGGGGGACTCGCCCTTCCTTAATAGGAAGAAGGAGCGCACATTGTTGAACAAGCTCATTCAAGCGCATGCGGAGGACACGTTAACAGCCAATGCTTGCAAGTTAGGCAAGGTCCCCTATTCAAAGAAAGGGTGTCAATGTCAATAGATATCATCACAACAATGTCAGCTCCACTCCTTTCGAAGAGAAGAATCGTTGTAAAGCCCCCGCGGACCAAACAAAAAGGAAAAAACGTATTCTCTTTCCAGATGCTATCGAATCGTCTGCTAAGGTAGCACGAATACAAGCTGTACAGACAGATCATGCCATCGCTCTAGCTATTAAATTAAGGTGCGGAAGTAGATTCTCCGACATTCAAGCTACATCAATTAGCCCTGAAATTCCTTTTTCGAAGAGCAGGTCTAGGATACGATCGAAAACGTTCTTTTTCTTCGCAGCAAACAAGACGAGAATTGAATAAAGACAGAACTCAGTAAGGGATGCTTTTTTATCCCCGGCAACAAAGCACATAAAATATCCACTAGATAGAGAATCGGACAAGGAAGTTCACTTATGAAGGATCCGGGACTAGATACAGGTCTCGATCTCACTCTATAAAGTCAAGGCGAGGATACTATCAAAACGCTTCTTAACTATAGCTATCTATAGTTTGATCCAATAGTTTAAATAGAGGTGTGGATTCCTGCACGATCGAGATAAAGAGAATAGAGAACTACTTCTTAAAAAAGACAAGAGAGTCTTTGATATGATAGACAAGCTCCTTACTCAAAGTAAAGTCTTCCATATCGATAGATAAAAGGAGAGAAAAGAAAGAATATAGAACGCAATTCAATATACAAAGCCCTTCCTCATTCCTAGAAGCAAAGAGAAGAGATGGAGAGAGACGGGCTTTCGAGGAACGCAGTAGCTTGCCGGCCTTTTGTTTTGGGTTGAGGCTCTGCTTCAACTAGGAATCGAACTTAAATAGTCCTACCTCAGTTACTGGTTCTAGAAACCTAGCTTCTGATTAGAAAGACTAGCTATCTCCTTCACTGGTAAAACCTTGCTTCCGAGCTCTCGCCCTGCTAACTCTTATTTACTTGCGGCAAGAACTCCTTCTTGGGATAGGGATCAAGTTCCTCCTCTAGCAGGGGCTAGGACTAGGAGAGCAGTTGTCAGGCTTATTCCCACGGCTAGAATCCGATCTGTATATTCTTATGAAATATCTCCTTAGAAAAAACCTGCTACTCCTTCTACCTGTCGATTGAGCGAAAAAATTCCGGACTTCCTTGATAGGTTTATATTCCAAGCGAAGGCTTAAAAGCTCCTTTATTTCATAACCTACCCGAGGCTGTTTAAGTCTCTTTCTTCCAATCCCCAATCTATTGATCGAGTATGAGCCTTGCTTCGAGGGAATCCGCAGCAGGCACGTTTGCATTCTATTTTCTGCCTATCCCATCTCTAATTATGGTATTTTCTGACTGTACCGATTTTTGACCTTCCCACATACCATGGAACTTGTTCAGTTCATACTCTTATTGGCTTGGAATAAAAACCTTGTGCAAACATTCCTTTAGCAAGTAATCCCTTCCCGCTACGCCCCTTAGTACAAGCACTAAGTAAGTAAACTACCTTAGATAGAGGTAAATAGTTTTTTTTCCGGTCGTAGTATACGGCATTACCATTCTTAGTCTTAGGAATCCCTAACGAGCTAGAAGCTAAATAAGCGCTCTTAGCCTTTTTTATTGACAGCAGGATTTGTGAAGCTCTTCCCTTCTGCTCGACTTGTCTATTGCTCTTTTCCAGGAGCAGGCAAAAAATCAAAGCTTGTGTTAAGCATATCGCTTTTGTAGAATGATTTAATCCGCAGCTGATGTATCAATAGCTGCTATATGAGATAGCCTCGGTTCGTACCTTCGGAACAACCAGAACAGGAACAGTGGACCCAAGCAAAGGAAAAGATCGACCGTAACGAAGGGGATTCCCACAGGCAATTCCCAAACAAGATTGGATCAATTCTAGCGGGACTGAACTCTACAGACTTGATGGACGCTTAAAAGAAAGAGGATATGTGGCAAAGAATGAATTGATAGAGGTGCGTCGAGTAGTAACTCGGTACACAGCTTTCAGTAAACGAAAAGAGATCATCATAACTTGACTTTATATTAGCATAAATATAGAAAGTTCTCCGTTTCCTTATTCGTTTTTTGAGGGTTCTTCTTCTTCTTACGAGGTAGGCTAAGCATAGAGCTTGTCCCCTCTTCTCTGCCGAGAATAAATCTTCCTTAGAGAGTACTTCCTTCTAGCTTCCACAGGGACATTGATGTAGCCGCTCCTTAACTCATGAAAGCAAGTTCCACGGCCGGAGAGCCAAGA
This sequence comes from Hedychium gardnerianum, assembly GCA_038050645.1. Classification (NCBI taxonomy): domain Eukaryota; kingdom Viridiplantae; phylum Streptophyta; class Magnoliopsida; order Zingiberales; family Zingiberaceae; genus Hedychium; species Hedychium gardnerianum. Next base: position 3,249 of record JBBUKS010031165.1, on the reverse strand, counting down.
TCAGAGCAGAGGAAGCATAAGACATCTTCTGGGAAGCTGAATCGAGAACAGGCCGAAGAAAAATACTGTTGTTGAAGCTGGTAGGGCGGGGAAATATATAAATTAAGCCAAGAACTCAGGTCTTGCAGAGCCTCCCTTGAGAATAGGGCCCCTTCAAGAGCTGCTAGTGATATTGATGCGAGCACTAGCGCGCTTCGGCCTTCGAGCCACGCGAGCAATGAGGATGCGCCTTATAAGGCTTTAGGCTTGAGCTCTTGGAGTTGCTTGTTGGGAGTCTGCAGTTTCCAATGCTTGTCTTTGTTAGCGATCGAACCATCTCGAAAGCACTAGGATCCGGATCAGTCTTATTGACCGGCTTTTAGACTTTGAACTGGCAAGTGGAAAGGTACGGTTGGACGTGCCCGCGCAACCATATGATATATATAATATAACCCTTCTTTTCCGAAAGGCAAGACCCTCAACCAACAAAAGTCAAGTAAGCATGCATTAATGAACTACGTTGCTTTAGCTTAAGGGCGTAAAACCGTAAGACTGAATCTGTAGGTGAAAGAAGAGTTGGATATTAAGTAAATAGTGATTTTATGTATTTATTCGATTTCTTTATTTATTTATTTACAGAATCAAAAGAAAAAGAATATAACCATATACGATGAAAGAAGAAGAAGTCCTCTCACAGCGGCACTCTGCTCATGGTTTTGTTTTAAGGAAGTTGAATGTGAACAAGAAATAAGCAGTCTTAGCTGCACGGAGTAAGCGCGCTTTTTGTAATTTTATTGTCGGCCTTTCAACTGCTGAGTGGCCTTCGCTCCTCTCCAACCAGTCGTTCTTCGAAACCTCTCCAACCAGTCGAGTGGCTTTCTTTAACCTATTTCATTTCCCTACTAGAGCTTTCACTATAGCACGATTGAGACGTAGGTAAGTAAGGGTAAAGCTCAAGCATTTTTCCTTCTCCCTTTTCCAAAATCATAAAGTAAATAAACTCGGATTGGTCTTCATTGCGCACTATCTCATCTTTGGCTTGAAGTGAGTGTATCACCTCTGCTTGTTGAATCCTAAAGAGCTAACCGAAGGGCAATTGGCAGAAGCTGGAAGCTCCAAGCTACTTCAAAACTAGTCTCTGTATTGCGAACCTCTTATTAGGGAATAAAACGCTCCTTTCTCTTCTGCCGCTTTGATCTTTTGTGCTGTTTCCGGTGTTGATGAAATTCAAACTTGCCTAATCTATCCAGCTCTGGGGTAAGATCGATGAATATTCCTGTCGGAAAGGCTGATTCACATCGGTCATTGGCTTTTCTTTCTTAGTGTGGCATGGATCTCACCTTTCTACTGGTGGTTTCGTAGATAGAGAAAAAGAGGAATGATTTTTGGCTCGGCCGGATCCCCATAGATGGCCTTAGGATAGTAATGGGTGGGCTTACCCTTTTTTCTCCAACTATATCGAAGGAGCAGGCTTACTCTTCCAATCCAACTATATCAAAGAGAGAAATAAAGCTTACGAAGGCAAGAAGCGACGATGAAACAAAATCGATCTTTTATCTTCAGCCCTCTATCCTCTATATTAGGCTAAGGCGGCTATCAAGTAATCCTAATAGAATCTGCCCTTTAATTTTGGCGTTTGGTTTGCAACCGGCCAACCGTTGGAATTCCTGTCTTCTTGGCCGCTCTTCGCGCTTTGCCATCAACTTCATTGTGTGGTACTGCGCGGAAAAGGTCTATCCTAATCGTGTTTTCAAGCGCTCTCCTCGGTGAATAAAATTTATGATTCACCTGTTCCGAGGAGCAGATCTTTCGTAGTGAAGAATAGAAATTTCATTCACGAAATACATTTGCTAGAGATATAACATCTAATTTTATTAACAGATCAGATGTAGCATTAGTTCTATCAAACTTGATTAAAGGTGCGACTGCGGGGAAGGTGCCTAGCATTTTTCAAATGAGTCTTCCTATATAAAGTCCTTTTTATTTTGGACCTAGCGATCTACAACCGAGTCTTCTTCACGTCGGGAGTCAATAGAATAGACAGTTGCTGGGCCAGCTGCATAATCACGTATGTAAGCAAGTGCTTATAAGTTGACAAAAGAAACAAGCTTTCCTATATTTTGACGAAGTACCTGATTCATCATCCTCATAAACGTGCTAGGCGCATTCGATAAGCCTTTGGCCACTCGTACAATCCATTCCGAGTCTTGAAAACTATCTTCCACTCGTCGTACCTTTCAGTCTTCATTTCTGAGGAACGAAGTGCTCTTTAGATGGGGAGATCAAGTTTTTAGTTCGACCTACAGGTAAGTAAGAACGAGCTCCCTTTAATAAAAGGACTGAAGGCACTACAGCGGGCCTCAATCAGATCCATAATTCCTCTTGCTTGTGCAGGAGTAACTAGAAAACTTCAAATTGCAAAGCAGTTGTCAACTAAGAACCACCGGAAGTCCATGCAAGCCGGGCTGACATTAACCAATAAGATACCTCCCTCGAAAGGGCATGAAATCAAACACCCAGTCAGGGATAGAGTCGAGAATGACATTCAAATTGTGTTAACAGCTGTGTGGGAGTACTGCTTCGTTTTATAAGGGGCGTAGCGGTTTTTTTAATTGAGTGAAACTCCGCCAGTAGTCTTTCTGAATGTGATAGTTGAGAACTGTGATTATTCGCTCGATCAACTCTTTGCCATCACGCTCTGGCTTTAGCATCTGCCGAGCACATCTAAGCGCAAAATAGAAAACTTTGCCTGGATTTCAATTGGATACCCGTATTCTCTGTTCCAGGTACAAGTCAAGTTAAATTTACAAATTTAAATTCAGTGTTATAATTCTTCAAATCAAAAAATTCACTACGAAACAAGGCCGGGACCAAGCCCTAAATTGGAGACTTTGGAAAACTTATAATAGTACACTTACAATTATATTAGGTAGAGGATCAATTTCATCGAAATCACAGGCCCTTCATGGAAAAAAAGTGTCTTTCATATACGATAGTCTTTCATATCAAAGTGGGGACAGTTTTCTTCGTTATCACGCTTGTTGTCTGTGCCTACGTTCCGCAATCTTGTTCGAAAGAAAGCCTCTTTATTTGGTTTCAGCCCATACAGACGCAAGCTCGTCTCTGCCTTGAGGCCAATAACCAGTGACTCTTTTGTTAACCACATTTAGAATATCTTGTGTAGTCGGGTAGGCTAACGCAAGACGAATCTCTTTCTCTTTCTATACTATATTTCGGAAGAGTCTAGTTGATAGGATTCACTCACAGGTT
>JBBUKS010031075.1:0-11083 GCA_038050645.1 Hedychium gardnerianum | reverse complement strand
TGCAAAATTCTTTTTGTAATTGTAATAATTTTTGCTTAGTGTTTTTAAATTAAAATTTTTTTTAGACCCTAACTTAACTTAGGTTGATTCACATCAAAAAGGAGGAGATTATTGGTGTCTCACGTGGAGCAAGCTACGATTTTGATGTGAAAGTTAACTAGGTTAAGTTAGGCCTTGCATATTTGATGCCTTGTGTTAAGTGTGCAGGGACTTAGAAAAATGCAGCGAGTGAGAAGGATTGCACAGGAAGTGAGTCGACGGGCTTAGTGCATCCGAGGGATGAGGAACTATGGAAGAGCACTTTGGTGGATCGATAAGGATGCGTGAGGCGCATCCGAGGGATGAGAAGTTGAGAGAAAGCCTGCTCGAGGAGAAGGTTAGAGTTGAATTCGGGTGAGCTCAACTCCGGACGATTGGAACATCACCCAAGCGAGCGGATCAAAGAATTGTCAATTTCTGAGGTTGACTATTCTAAGCACGTTGGATGATTCTAGGCGCCCCGAGTCCAAGCGCCCCGAATACCAGAAGAGTCATTGAAGAGTGGATAAGCAGCGGAGTCTATGTTAGTCGACCCAAGGCACCTCCAATGCTGCCAGATCGACCTGAATCTTGTTGCGATGGGGATAAATGTCAGTCGATTGGAGGCGCTCCCAGTCATCTGAGGTGACCCAGATTCACAACGTCAGCAAACAGTCACTTCGAGCAAAGTTACTATAAATAGGATGCTCAAGGTTTAAATCAACACACTTGCTTTTACTATCTTAATTTCATACTTTTGCAATACGATCAACTACTGTAAGAGGCTACTCCACCTCCGACATTCGCTCGAAGAAGGAGTATTTTTAGTGAAGCTATTATTATCTTGGATTAGCAACTACCTCGTTGCAAACCAAGTAAAATCTCTTTCTCTCTTCTTTTATGTTATTTTATTCTAATTAATTAGTGTGTATCCTTGCTAAGTAAGTTAGCAAGAGAAATAGAATTTCATTGATGGTAGCTATTCACCCCCTTTAGCCTTTCTACCCAATCTAATAATATTGTTGTGATCGAAGGATACAATGATGCAAATTGAATATCTGGCATGAAAAATTCTAAGTTTACAAGTCGATATGTTTTGACTCTCAAAAGTGCAACCATATCATAAAAATCTTCTAAGCAAACTGTAATAATCAGATCCACAATGAAATCTGAGTTTGTAGCTCTTGACAAATGTAGAAAAGAGATTGAATGGTACGATAGTTATTTATATCATGATAAGTCTCGACATATACGTCGTAGACATAATACCATTAGACAACTAATCTCAACAGGAGTTATCACTATTGACTATGTACAGTCAAAGGATAACCTAATGGATCCACCAACTAAAGGGTTAAAAAAAGAGTTAATTGCAAGTTCATCGTAAGGAACGAGCTTGGTGCCGATGGACAAAGTTTTGGTGGAAAGGAAACCCAACCTATGATGACTGAAGATCCCAAGAACTAAGTTCAAAGGGATAACCTAACTGCACAAACAAAAGTCAATCACTATGGGTAATGACCCAAGTGAATGGATAAAGGGTAAGCAAAATGCTTTTAATGATCATAATAGAGTAATGAAATACTTTCGAGAGATCACTTATGTGGAAAAAAAAAGTGGGATCACATCGAAAAGAATTAAAGGCACAATTCTTAGACCTTCTCATAGAACTAGACGTGTTCATAGCCACAAACAAACCTACCCATGAGAACTGAATTATATCAAGGAGAGTCCTCGGTGAGATTTGTAAATGCTTACACAAATTACAAAACAAGCCAAAAACATCGTGTCTACAGATCAACTAGTGAGCAAACAAATTTTTACAAGATAAGGTTCAGATGATAACACCTACCTATCGTGTATACGACTCAACTACCAAATGCTATCACATACCTTGTTTTGATTCATGTGGGGGATTGTTGGATAATGTGAATGGAAATGAATGAGACATTAGTCTCACATTGGAAGTTGAGTGACATTAAGGCTAATCTTTAGAGAAGGAGGAGGTGTAAATGTAGAGCCCGAATTACACCAACCCAAATGATTCTAGTGTGAATGCTACTGCTCGTAGCGATCCAGTTAGGACACAGTGTGTCCACGTGAATTAGTCAGTGTTTGCCACAATTATCTTTTGCATGCTCAAACACACATGGCTCAGCTGGTGGATTGCCATATGCTTGTGCTTGTTGCTTAAGAATGGTTGGATGCATGCTCAAGCACACGTGGCTCAGCTGGTGGTTTGCCACATGCTTGTGCTTGTTGCTTAAGGACGATTGGCGCTCCTATATAGGGAATCTTTGATCTTGAGCAGGAAAAAAAGAAATGAGATATGCACAACTAAGCAAACAAACTGGAGAAGAAAGTTTGAGCAAAAGAGAGATCCTCCTTCATTTGAATCCCTTATTTCTTTTCTTTCTCTCTGTCATGCAATTCTTTTCTCAATACATACTCGTGATAGCATTCATATATATGTTCAGTTCGCTATGACAACCCATGCTAGGTTATGCTCGTCATTTCATTGTTTTATCTTGAGAAACAGACGTTTAGCTTGACCTCTTAGCATCGCTGAAGGGAACAAATATGCTTTAAGGAGATTACTTGATGTGTGTATTTTATATAGGGTTTCTATCATAGTTCGATACATATCCTATCTCATTTTATATGCATATATCTTATGTTTTCATCTATTTGTGATTCATTTCGATATTTTCTAGTTTGGAGAGCAGCTCTTGTTTATTTTCTTTGATAGGGTGCGAAAAGGAGTAAAAACGGAGTTCAAAGACCCATTTCCAAGTTCATTCCAGTTGCCACGGTCGTGGCCATAGCCGTGGACAACTTGGTGAGGTCATGTCGAAGTTTTGAGTCTCCCAGAGTTCACCACGGGCAAGTAGTGCATGACGGCATAGCAGTGCCGGATTTATGAACCTTCTCTAGCAGGTGCCATGACTACCTATGCCAGCCGGCACGGGCCGTGCCAAAAACTCAAACTCTTCCAGCAAGCGCCATGGGCCACCCGTGCCAGCCGGCATTGGTCGTGTCGGATCTTTAGAGCCTCCCAGCGTTCCCCACGAGCAGGTCATGCCAGCCAGCACTGTCATGCCCGAATTTGGGGCTTCTCCAGCGCTTAGCACGGGAGGGTCATGCCAGCTGGCATGACCATGCTGCCGCCCACCAACAGCCACAGCGTCCGACACGAGTAGGCCGTGCCGGCGCCACGGGCCGTGTCAGGCACCTGAAACTCAAGTATAAAAGCTGATTTCATATATGAAGCAGGGGATCTCGATTGGGAGCCATCCAAGGGGCCCAAGAAGACTTCGGAGAGTGGATTCAAGGGATTTTCAATGACTCAACGTCCAGAATTCAGATCGGAGAGCATCCGGAGATAATCCTTCACATCGAGACTAAGTTTTTCTTCTCATTTTTGAATTCGTCTTAATTGCAACTTGTTTACATGCTGATCTCTAGTTGTAACTCCGAATTTATGGAGTAGACTCTTGATTCTAAGATTAGGGATTAGCTCATTTAATATGTAAACACTACTTTGAGAATTTATTGAGTTTGAATATTTATATTTCAATGATATGTGTGTTTGTGGTCCAAATTTACTAATTGAACACGATCTTGATGCCAAAAGCACAAGATTCATTTTTCATGAGAATTTGGGAATGAATTGAAAGGAGAACTCAATTCTGTGACCGTAGAAACCCAAGACATGGAAAGTCACTTACGAAAGTAGATCGGTATGCCACGAGGAGTAATAGGCTATTATAGATCTTAATAGATCGATTATAATTCATCATCACACAATAAGAGAAGGTAACTTGAGGGTTGTGGGATCATGTGACAGAAATCTCCTTAAGAAAGCAATCCTTCAGCTCTGTCGCTCTGAAAGTAGACGACTAATTGGAATGGATACGCCGGTGTAGTTTCAAAAGTTCACATCAGATACCATAGGATAGTCTACCTACATAAATAACCATTGAGGATAGGAAACCAAACATATATTAGGTATTTACAATCATTGTGGTGAAACCGAAGTCCTAGAATTATTTTTTTATCAAATTCTCTCGAATCACTCTCTTTCCTTCTTTCTCTCACCTAGCATAATTCTCTCAGCTCTCTGATTTCTCTCTTTCAATTTTCTCTGCTTTCAACCAACTCAACACCCTCGATTAGTCTAGACAATTATATTTGTTTAGTATACTAGTACTTAACCACCAATCCTTGTGAATTTGATCTTTTTATTACTTGACGACATTTCGTGCACTTGCGAAAATCTCACATCAAGTTTTTGGCATCATTGTTGGGGATTATTTTTGGTTAATATTAGTGAATTATAAATTGATTGAACTAGACTATTTTTCTTTATAGTTTTATATTTGCATTTGTTTACACCTGTCTTAGCTTTATTTCTCTTTCTTTTTCAAGGATTTCTTAAATTTGAAGTGTGTTGAAAATCAAGTGGACGTGATGAGAATGGTCGACAAGGCTAGACTTCTCAAAGACTTTGCTACACCTTTCTCTCAGTCCTTGTGATCTTGCATTATTAGACCCCTAATTGAATCCAGAAAATTTGAACTTAATCCAGATTTGATTCTTATTATCCAACAACAGTAATTCGAGGGCACACTTTCAAAAGATCCATACTGACATTTGAACCATTTTCTAACATGTTGTGATATAGTAAAGTGGGATGACATTTTCGAAGATGCAATCAGATTAATGGGATTTAGTTTCTCTTTAACCAGCAAATCCAATGATTGGCTGTACTCGCTTCCATCAGGGAGTATCACAACTTGGGGATAAATGGAGAAGTGTTTTCTTAATAAATATTGTCTACCAACCAAAACAACGAAATTGAGAAGACAAATCACAGAGTTCAAACAATCGGAAGGAGAATCATTGTTTAAGGCTTGGACTCAAGGGATTGTTGTTACAGTGCCCCTATCATGATCTAAAAGAATGGTTCATAATTCATCTATTCTACATGGGAATATCCAATGCAGTAAAGATTTCACTAGATATGACAGCAGGAGGTTCTTTGATGAGGAAAGATGTGGGGGGGAGATATAAGAGAAAGTCTCTCTAACAAGGATGAAGATGATATTATTACAACAACACAATGTTCAGCCGGGCACAGAACGACTTCAGAAAGCAATTTGGAACAAATAAAGAGAAATGTTGAGGTTATGAACTAGAGCATCAATGAGATAAAGGAAAGAGTAGAGAAGCTAGTGTCCAAGGGGAATGAGTTTTCATCAGAATGCTCAAATGAACTCCTCACCCCATCTGAGATAACATTGGGCAAGGCAGATGAAAAAAAAAATCCTAAAAGTTAGGAAGAACTTTCATACCGAGGTATCATCGCCAAATAAGTTTCCACAAGTACCGAGTTATGCAAAATTCCTAAAAGATGTGTGGTCTCTGAAAAGAAAATTGGAGGAACAAGGAACTATGACATTAACTAAAGAGTGCAACACTTTAATACAGAATGAGTTACTTCCTAAATTAAAAGATCCTGAGAGTTTTTCGATATCTTGTACTATTGGTAATGTCAACATTGATGGAGCAATTTGTGATCTTGGATCTAGTGTGAGTCTTATGTCACATACATTATGTAGAAGAATTAGACTTGCTGAATTGAAACCCACGAATGTGACTTTACAGTTTGTAGATCATTCAATCCAGCATTCTATGGGAATGATTGAGCATGTGCTAGTAAAAATCGAAGATTACGTTATGCCTGCAAATTTTATGGTTCTGGACATGGATGAAAATATGCATATCCCCCTTATACTGGGTAGATCTTTCCTAGCTACAATTGGTGTTGTAATTGACGTCAAGAATCACCGGCTCTCATTAATGATCCGGGGAGAGAAAGTTAAATTTAATTTTTCTAATGCTATTAAATTATCATCTGAAGTGGATACTTGTTGCAGTGTCGAAGTGTTACATAGAGTTGTACAAGAAGAGATAGAAAGTGGGGTATTGAATGATGAGGCATATGAAGATGAGGGGGATTTTGATTCTCACGGTGGATGGACAAAAATCCAAATTTATTTAGAGTTAAAGAGAGTTTTGAAAATTTTGAGCCAGGGCAAAATGGAGAAATGAAGGTAAAAGCACCTTTGGTCGAACTGAAGTCACTCCCTTCGAACCTTAGGTATAAATTTCTCGGACCAAGTTCCACATACCCTGTGATTTTGAATGTTGATTTGAATGAGTCAGAAACCTAGTTACTAGGGGAACTTAGATGAGAAGGGTGTGAGGAATTTCCTTGGGCATGCTGGATTCTACCGACGGTTCATAAAAGGTTTTTTCAAAATCTTCATACCTTTGACTAATTTACTTTTAAAAGATGCTGATTTTAATTTTAACCTGGAATGTTTGGAAGCTTTTCACAGGATAAAGAAAGCTCTAGTGATAGCCCCAATAATGCAAGCTCCGGATTTGAATCTTTCTTTTGAAATTATGTGTGATGCTAGTGATTTTGCGGTTGGAGTAGTGCTGGGGCAGAGGAAAGATAGAAAGCTATATGTCATACATTATGCAAGCAAAACTCTAGATGATGCTCAAGTAAACTATGCCACTATGGAGAAGGAATTGTTAGCTGTGGTATTTGTATTTGACAAATTTAGATAATATTTGGTGGGATCAAAAGTGATAATGTACATAGATCATACTATAATCAGGTATTTATTGAACAAAAAAAGATATAAAGCCCCGACTTATTCGATGGATATTATTGTTTCAAGAGATTGATTTGGAAATCAAGGATAAAAGAGGTTCAAAAAATCCAGTAGCGGATCATCTTTCTCGATCGAACCATTATGATGAAGATGGGAAAGATAATGACTTATCGATTAATGATTCTTTTTTTAATGAGCAACTTTTAGTAGTTAGAAGTTCATATGCTCCTTGGTACGCATATCTAGTAAATTTCTTATCATGTGGGATCTTACCCCCGTATCACATCTATCAACAGAGGAGGAAATTCTTCACGGATGCTAAATATTTTATTTGGGATGAATCATTCTTACATAAAAGATGTGTAGATGACATCTATAGAAGATGTGTTCCAGACGAGGAGATTCGAGATATCCTTCACCACTGTCACTCTTCTGCTTATGGAAGTCATCCCAGAGCAATGAAAACTATAACAAAAGTTCTTCAAGCAAGATTCTATTAGCCTCATATCTTCAAGGATGCTAGGGATTTTGTAATGGTATGCGATCGCTACCAAAGGACAGGAAATATCACCAAAAGACATGAAATGTCATTAAATTCCATCTTAGAAGTTGAACTTTTTAATGTATGGGGTGGATTTTATGGGTCCTTTCCCCACATCCAGGGTTAACAAATATATCTTGGTAGCTATTGATTATGTTTCCAAGTGAGTGGAGGACATTACATCTCCATCATGTTATACAAAGATAGTGATCAATTTGTTCAAAAAGATCATTTTTCCTAAATTTGGAATCCCACGAGTAGTGATTAGTGATCAAGGATCTCACTTTATTGAAAGGAAGTTCAGAAATCTACTCAAAAAAGTATAAAGTTAATAATAAGATAGTCATGTCATACCATCCTCAAACAAGTGGATAAGTAGAAATATCAAATAGAAAGATCAAGAGTATTTTGGAGAAGACAGTGTTAACATCTCAGAAAGATTGATCCCTTAAACTGGATGATGCTTTGTGGGTGTATCAGACTGCTTATAAAACTTCCATACTCCATTTTAGTTAGTTTATGGAAAGCCTTGTCACCTCTCGGTGGAATTGGAGCATAGAGCTTATTGGGCCATTAAGCAACTAAATTCTGATCTAAAGATTGCTGGAGAGAAGAAGAGACTTCAATTGAGCGAATTGGAAGAAATCCAGCGAGATGCTTATGAGCATGCCAAATCATACAAGGAAAGAACTAAGATATGCCCTGATAAGCATATCATGAGGAGAGAATTCAATGAAGGTGACTCGGTGTTGTTATTCAATTCAAGACTTAAGCTTTTCCCTAGAAAATTGAAATCAAGGTGGTCGGGACCTTTCCAAGTACAGAAGGTGCATCCATAGGAAGTTGTGGATATTTGGAGCAAAGCATTGGGAACTTTTAAAGTGAATGGCTAGAGATTGAAGAAGTACTTTTCAGATAAGTAAGTTGATGAGGGAGAAGTGCAAGACTTTCTTGAACCACCTAATCTTGATTGAGGGATGTTGGTTATTATTCAAGAGCTTAGTTGTAGTTCGTTAGTTTAGTAATTGTTTTGTTTTGTAGCATGCAACATGTTATGTTGTTTAGGTTATTCTTTTTTATGTCAATTTGAAGCACGCTTGCATAGCCTTGTCCTTTAAGCAAAATTTTGATGATACCATGTGAATACACTCCTTTACTTATGGTAATTCATGTTCCCCCTATTTTATAGTAAGATCATGAAAGCATTCTTGAGTCGATGATGATTCACCAATTGCCTACTTAATAGTTTGACTATTTCACTTCACTTATGTTTTGCTTCTGAAAAGTTGATTTAGTATGATTTAGCCATGATTTATTTTGTCGGACTGCTACCTTGGTGACCATAGATGATCCTCTCCCAACATTTTAGTTATTGGATAACCTCAGTTCATGTCAACTAATTTGAAAAAATCTGATCTCAATCTAGAAAAGGATTCTTTGTTCAAGTGTTGCACATTGCAAGCACTTAGCGGAAAAAAAGAAGAGAAGAATAAAAGAATAAGAGATCATAACAAATAATTATCGTGAGTGGAAACTAATAGGTTATCTTTTTGAGTTTGAGTTAGGTTACTGGAAAAATAACTTATAAGTTTCTCTTGATACTGAGTATTCCTTTGAGAATTTATGTTGGGAAGAGGTGATGAACCTCGCGTATGGCAGGTAAGTGCCTAATGTTGAAAACCTTGGGAAAATGATGGAATGACGACTTGACTTAGGGCAGAACTTGAAAATTCTAGGAGCAAACTATGACTATGCACTATGACTTACATGTTAGGCTTGGCAAAACTAATCGAATGTCTTTGCTTAATGATAGTACTACTTGATGAGATTAGATGAACTTATTGAAGTTGAGAGATGACCATTCATATGTGTTCTTGATATTGATGTTTGCTTGAGGACAAGCAAAGGATTGGTCAAGGAATTTTGATGTGTGCATTTTATATAAGGTTTATATCATAGTTTGACACACATCCTATCTCATTTTATATGCATGTCTTTTGTTTTCATCTATTTGTACTTTATTTTGATATTTTTCTAGTTTGGAGAGATGCTCTTATTTATTTTCTTTGATAGAGCATGAAAAAGAGTTAAAATGGAGTTTGAAAACCACTTTCTAGGATAATTCCAGCTGCTACGGTCATGGCCAATTTGGTGAGGTCGTGCTGAAATGTTAGAGTCTTCTAGAGTTCACCACAAATTGCTCGTGCTAGTCGGAACGGGTCGTTAAGGCTTCTCCAGTGGATACCATGGACCGCCCATGCCAACCGGCATGGGCCATGTCGGATTTCTGAAGTTCCTCCAGCAGGTGCCACAGACTGCTCTTGCTAGCCGACACGGGCCGTGCCTCATTCCTAGATGACTCCAGTGGCACCATGGGCCACCCATGCCAGCCAACACGAGCCGTGCTCAAACTTTGGATTCTCCAACGCTCAACATGGGAGGGTCGTGCCAGCCGACATGACCATGTCGCCGCTTGCTAGAAGCCACAGTACCCGACACGGGCATGTTGCGCCGGCAGGCATGGCCCATGTCGGGCACTTGGAAACCTTGTAAAAAGGGGCATTTGGATCTCAAAGAAGGGGATCTCGATTGAGAGCTATCCAAGGACCCCAAGAAGACTTCGAAGAGTGGATTCAAGGGATTATCGATGTCTCAATGCCAAGAATTGAGATTAGAGAGCATCCAGAGACAAGCCTTCACATCGAGACTAAGCTTTTCTTTTCAGTTCTGAATTTGTTTTGTTTGCAACTTGTTTACATGATGATCTCTGGTTGTAACTCCAAATTCATGTAGTAGACTCTTGATTCTAGAATTATGATTAGCCCATTTGATATGTAAACACTACTTTGAGAATATATTGAGTTTGAATATTTCTATTTCAATGATTTATGTGTTTGTGGTCCATATCTACAAATTGAACATGATCTTGATGTTAAAAGCACAAAATTCATATCCCATGGGGTTTTAGGGATGAACTGAAAGGAGAACCCAATCCTTTGACCTGAGAAACCCGAGATGTGGAGAGTCACCTACAAAAGTAGATTGGTATGCCACGAGTAGTAATAGGCTATCACAGATCTTAATGGATCAGTTTCAATTCATTGCTACACAGTAAGAGACGACAACTCGGGGGTTGTGGGATCATATGATAGGGATCTCCTCAAGAATGCAATCTCTCAGCTTTGTCGCTTTGAAAGTAGACGACTAATTGGAACGAATACGCTGATGTAGTTCCAAAAGTTCACATCGGATACCATAGGATAGTCTACCTATATAAACAACCATTGAGGATAGAAAATCAAACATAAATTAGGTATTTACAATCATTGTGGTGAAACTGTAGTTCTAAGATCATTTTTCCCATCAAATTCTCTCGGATCACTTTCCTTCCTTCTTTCTCACATCTAGCACAATTCTCTCTCTCCTTATCTTGTTCTATGATTTCTTGTTACTATTTCACGGCTCAAACCCACGATTTGTCTAGACAATTGCATTTGTTTAGTAGACTAGTACATAACCACCAATCCCTATGGATTTGTCATCTCACCGCAAGTATATGATTTAGTCATCAAGTAATAAAAAATATCGATCCTCAGGGATTGTCGACTAAGCACTAGTGAGTCCACAAAATAAGTTATCTAATGAAACATCCTACAACTTAACACCCTTTTTTTTTTCTTTATTTCTATTTTTTTTTTCTTTTTTTTAGAAAGTAAGCATGCTACAAAATAGCCAAAATTTCATAATATAAATAACTCAATACCAAAGTCATGCAATCCCAACAAAATCAAATAAGAATCCGGTATGAACATCATAAGGGTAAATAAATATCAAA
>JBBUKS010031064.1:0-30898 GCA_038050645.1 Hedychium gardnerianum | reverse complement strand
CAATGGCGGAGTCAGAAATTATACTCTACTTGGGCTAAAAAGGTCCGGGCTGATACTAAGCTGATGGCGGAATTTAACCCTGAGCTAATAACGAAATTTGACTTAAATTTTAAGGATGATAAAGTAAATAGTGGATAAATTAAAGTAACATCCGGGTGGGGTCCCCGGGCTAAAGCTCGAGTATAATAATGCATGACTTCACCCTTGGGCCCAGCCACCCCCGGCTCCTCAACACTCAGTCACTCCTGACCCTTCGAGGCTCAACCGCTCCCGGCTCCTCGACACTCAGTCAACCTTGGCTCCTTGACGCTCAGTCGCTCCCAGCTCCTCGACACTCAGTCACCCTCGGCTCCTTAACACTCGGCCACCCCGGCTCCTTGACGCTCAATCGCTCCCAATTCCTTGAACGTTCGACTCGGTCTTGGACAGGTACGAGTCCGAGTGTCCTCATCTCATGCACTAGAGTATGGAGGACGTGGCCAGCAAAGGATGTGGAGAACGTGGGACCACGAGACGCTCGAACGTGGGTGGAAGAAGAAGTGGAGGACGTGAGGTGGCATGACATCCCCTCAACTCGAATGTGGGTGATTGGGGATGTGAATAGGGAAACATGGGCAATGTGTTTCTCTCCTCTGAGGTAATACATAAATGAGAGTTTGCTCCTACATGCGCATGTATGCGCACACGAAATCTAGACCTCTACTCTCTATTCCTCTCTCTCTTTCTAACTCCGGAGACTTGACTTGAGCGTCGGAGTAGCTGCATCGAGGTCCGCCTTGGCCTCCATTACAAGAGCTATAAATTGTAAGTGCTATAATACAATATTATTAGCGTTGAAGTGCTGTATAATAAAATTTTGATTAATATTGATTAAAGATGAAGTGATTATATAGACCCTACTCTCTATTATTAGCTAGTAGCTGTTACAATATAATCACTTCATCTTTAATTAATGCTAATCAATATTATATTATAGCAACACTTCGATTCTAACCAATGCTAATAATATTATATTGTAGCACTTACAATCTATAGCTCTTGTAATATAAACACTTTATCTTTGATTAACACTAATCGACATTAGTTAACACATGTCAATAGCATGTTATAATAGCTACAAATCATAATTGATACAACATAGATAGTTTATTTCTAATCAATATCAGTCAGTATTATATTATAGTAGCTGTTCTGGTCTAAAATTGAGGATGAGTCAACTCCCACGGTAATATCTTCTATTGACCTTGTGTTGCGTAAGTCACTGCTGGATCTGAATCTGCTTCTTCAGTCGGGTCGATTCTCAATGGATCTTCGCCTGTCAGGTCTTGTCATTGTCGGGTTTGAATGAAGATTGTCACTTCTAATGGCTGAGATAAAAAGCTCAAACAAAGAGTTAGAGGGATGGTCGAGTGAGGACTTGACTCGGCCCTTCCGACACTCAAGTCAGAAATGAGATAGTAGATCGTGAAAGAACACTCAGTTATTCTTTCCTCCTCCCACTTCTAGAGAGAGAAGCTCTCCCTTCTCTCTAGAAAGGGAGCAGCTGCTCCTTCACCAACCGAAGGCAACCACTTCCAGCAAGGTGCGCATCTCCCCTCCCCCACCAAGGGGGAGCACATGTCCATGGCCGGCAGTGGAGAGTTTGAAGACCCACCACACCGGTGACTCAATCGGAGAGCTTGAAGAGATGTGGTCAAAGGACTTCATCGACGGTTCAAGGAGGAGGAGGAGGAGCTTTCGGTGGCTAAGTTCCTCCGGTCAAGTAAGGCCACTGCTGCCCCACTCCACCACCAATTGAAGTCACGGGAAGGAAATGCTCATGGCCTTGGTTCGGGGAGGAGGCAGGAGATGATGGCCGGAGCTCTGGGAGTCGGAGAACAAGCAAGGACAGTAGCAAGGGTTAACGCAGAGGGGACCTCTTCCACCTTGGATAAGTCAGGGAAGAGCAGATTTGTACCGACGACCTAGTGTACCTTCCAGCGACCACATCTCATAGGGCGGTCCTCAACCCAACCAACGGCGATCCCAGAGTGTGCACGGGGAAACGAGTGAGATGGGCAGTGGTTGGTGGTGCCATGGTGCTCAACAGGCTGGGGAAGAAGCAAGGATTTCATTTCAGCAGCTGGCAGAGGTGCGGTTTGCGGTGACCAGCAACTTCTGTTGTCAACTCCGGTGATCGCCGGGTGGAGGGGGGCCTGAGGTCACCTCGGGAAGGTGAGCAACTAGTTGATTGAGAGGGAGTTTCAAAATTCAAACTTGATTGAGGAGGAAGAAGAGGGAAATTCGAATTCGAAGTTGAAGTGAGTGTGACATTTGAATTTTGAATTTCAGATTTCCCTCCCTTGTTTTCGGTGTGAATGAAGAGGAGATGCTTGGCCCAAGGGGGGAGGTAGCTGGCCCAACACCCACAAGCCCAGCAACATTAACTCACCGGAGACCTCCTCTCCGGCGACGCCAGCCAGCCGACTCCAGCCACAACCGGAGCTACTCTATCAGTGAAGAAGCCCCTTGCTCGATATTCACTGCTACATCTCCTTTCTTGGTGTAAAGTTGGACCTAAAGTGCAAATGGAGAAGGGTGGCAAAGGCAACCGACGAGCAAACGGTACGACGAGGCTATCGGATGAGGAAGATGGAGGGGGGCTGTCAGAGACACAAAGAGGAGGGAAAGGGGCGCGCTGCAAGGATGAACCTCATAGATGCTTGGATTTTGTGATACTAATGTCCTGGATCTTGTTTGTAATCAACCTATCTTCTTGTAAACCACCTCCTGTCGGTGGTCGGAGCTCCGTTGTGTGTCGGAGCTCCGATGGTCTCATGTATAGGTCGATCCACGCGAGATTGAGGGGTTTGGGGAGGCTCTACTACTCTTGTAATTCAGGTTGGATACTCCCACCGTTCAACCATCATGGTCCCTAATTGCCGGAGCTTTGGAGTGGTGTTGGAGCTGCCGGAGGTATCAAAGTCAAGGGAGAGCAAGATCTGAGCTTGAGAGGAACCGGCTGCCCTTCATTGAAGCTGGTTGTTCACTGATCTTTGGAGATCTACCGTGAATTGGGAGTGACCGGCGTGGAGAGATGGCCGGAGTCAACTTGCCAAGAGGAAGACCCAAGGTGGATGCAGCCATGATGATGATGGACATTAGTGGTAGTGATGTTTATGATGTTGTAATTGTGGTTGTGTTTGTACTCATGACATGTTTGGACCGTGATGGAGGTTGGTGTTTGCATACATCAACCTAGTTGTTTGAGATGTAGGGTGCCAACCTCGATTGTGACACTCACACACTAGACGACACTATAGACATTCCGTTCAGATCTGGCATTGGTCCAGACAGGACGAGTGGGAGTCTCAGAGCCATAGGTTGTTGTATGTCCCTTTCTATATCATATATTTACCTTTGATCAAAAAAGAAATGAGATAGTAGATGGAGAAGATGAACGGAGAATAGTAGAAAATATAATTGTTGCAACTAGATGAACATACCCTTTCTGCTGGAAATAATTGTCTTATCTATAGATAATGAGGAGAAGAAAATGTTCCTCTTGTAACGTTCATCTTCCCGTCTTCATGTGGCATCCTTATTTTAGGCGGCGATACCTTTTCTAGCAACGACTGTATAACCTCAATCTTTTGTGACTGTTGTAATCGACGCCTCCTTTCCTACACTCGTAACGATTGCCTGTTGATGAAGTCGACCCTTAGCACCCATTCCATAATTAATGCATCTTTCTTTATTGAATTCGGTTTAGCTCTGTCTATTAGTTGTCCAACAGAGGTACCCTAATAACTCGGATTTAACCTTTCTAAACTCGGCCAAAGAAACCAGAATATTGTCAAACTACTTGTGACCTTTGTCGAGTTCTTGACAAACACCACCGAGCTCTCAATGAATATTGTCGAGCTCCCGAGTCCGAAAGAAACCATAATACTATCGAGCCACTTGTAACCCTCGTTGAGCTCTTGATAAGCACCACCGAGCTCTCAATGAATATTATTGAGCTCCCGAGTCCGACCTACTTAAACATAACTTTGGGATGACAACTAACCTAAGTCCCATTTGACTGAGTCAAAGGTGTACCACATGGAATCGTGTTGACCAAGTCAAGGCGGTGTTATATAGAGTCTATGTTGACTGATAAGAGACCTCGGCTCACCTTTCTATCATTAACTGTGCATGTAAATAATATGGAATCATAGCCGTTGTAATTATAATAATTACGAGATTATAAATGTTGTAATTATTATAATTTTATAATTGTTATAATAATGTGAAAAATAAAAGTATTTTAAAAATAAAATATGTAATGTCGAGATAGGATGACTTTTTTATAATAAATAAAAAATACTAAGATTCTAATAAAAGGGCGCACTTTTGAATCTTGAATCTTGTCCATCCATTTTCTTATCAGAGCTTCGGAGTAATAGGCACTGATCATTTATGATTAACCAACCTTTTATTTCATTTAAATACCAGTATTTAAGTAAATATAAAATAGATTTTTCGTGCTTCCAATCCTTTGAATCAAAGAATTGGAAGCTCTAAAGTCATAATTAATCTCTATTTAACGATGAAGTAACCGATCACGCCAACTCGCCGGTGAGGAAATCCAGGCTCGCGAAGGACGACAAGTGGTCGCGATCGAACGGGTGGCTGAAAGGCACTCCGCCGGCGAAGGTCGTCGACGCCTGCCACACCGTGTTCTGCGTCGTCCTGTTCCCCGGCAGCTCCACCGTCGCGTAGATGGTGTAGTACCCGCCGTCGGCGGAGTACTCCGCCTCCCGGCCGTACACCGCGAAGGTCAGCGCCTCGTCCCTGATGTCGCTCGGCTGGAGGCTGTACCTCGGAAGCTGGGTGGTGATCACGGTGGCTGCGCCGGTGGCTGCGTCCGGGAAGGCGAGGAAGGCGTTGGCCCCGACCATGCCGCGGCCGGTGGGGTTGATGGCCCACGCGACCCAGCCTGCGGCCGACTGCCGCGCGCGGTAGGCGACGTCGAGGGCGGCGCTGGAAGGGTAGTAGGTCCAGAACAGAACGGCGTCGAGGTAGGGAAGGGGGAGGCAGGAGGTATAGCTCCGGCCGCCGGAGAAGGCTCCTCCGGCGACCTCGCCGGCGCAGATGATCTCCTGGGATTGGGATCGCAGCTGCTGCTGCTGCAGGCAGAGCAAAACCAGCAGGAAGATCGTGAGCTTAGACATGGCTGATCGAGCTCGCATGGTGCAGAATTGATCGCCGATCCTTTATAAAGAGAAGCAGAGAGGCACGCGGAGCATGAAATAATATTTTTTTTTAAAAAAATATTATTATCTTTGTTATTATTATTTTTTTAGCACGAGGGAGGAGAATCTAAAAAAAATGTAATGAAATCTTGCCTGCGTTGAACCGGTGTTCGTGCGAATTCCTTTGTTTTGAGAAAAATAAAAAGGGCGTTTTAAAAAAAAAAATCATTACAAACTGATAATTAATTATTTTATTTTAATTAAAATTATTATACACAAAATATTATTATATTAAAAATCTCTATCAACTTGTTCAAATTACTTAAATTTTATTAATATCATTTTAAAACAATTATAAAAAATTATCAATTAATTACTATACAATTATAGTTAAACTTTAAATTGTGCATCCTAAATTCTCAATTTTAAACATTATTATATTAAAATATTTTTTTATTAATTTATTAAAATTATTTAAACTTTATTAAAATTACCTTAACATAATTGTAGAAGACTAGAAGCTCAAATAATTGTTATATAATTATAATTAAATTTTAAATTTTAAATCTTAAACTCTAAATCTTGAATTCTAAATTCTGAATATTATTATATTAAAATATTTTTACTAATTTAGTTAAAATGATTTAAATTTTATTAAAATCATTTTAAAATAGTTATAAAAGTTACTAAATTGTTACACAATTATAGTAAAATTTTAAATTTTAAATCTTAAATACTATTATATCAAATAGTATTTACCAAACTTAAGTTCATTAAAATAGTTATAGAACCTATAAAATAGCTGTTACATAATTATAAAGATATTAAGTAGTTCTGTTACAATACTAAATAGTTGCTGCTCATTACAGTTTTTTGAAAAAATGACACGCATATGACGATTTAATAAATCTAGACTTTTGATTTTTGCCACTTTTTATGCAAAATAGTAGTGAAATTTATGTCATAATGGAGAGAATACATGCACCTATTAAGAACAAATAGCCAAATAAGCATTATCATTATTTTTTTAATCTAAGTATCTATGTCTCTAATTAATTCTAGAAATATTTAATTCAATTCTATAATTTTTTTTTATTAATTATCAAAATAAATCTGAAAATATAAATGATCTTAATGATTTAAGATCTCTCTATAAGTGACAACGCCCCTAGTGCACGGGAAGTCCAAGTGTGCTTACACATTTCTATTGATTTGTTTTAAAATAGATCTCTCTCTCTATATTTTTTTCACTTTTACTCTAAAATTAAATCAATTGAATCTTCCGTTTTTCATAGAGAGACGTAGTAACTCAAATATATTAATCCATTAAAGCTAATATGCTCAACTGACGAAGAAAATCAATGTAATGTACATGGTTAAGAAAATAAAAAGATACAAAAAACATGCGTTTTTTTTACTATTCTATTGCATTCAACAGAAAATTAAAATGTATGAATATTATTTATTATGGTAAGTTAAAATTAATTACATAGTTACTAATAAAACCTTGTCACTTAAATATTTTTAAAAATGATTTCTTCGGTGCATTTGATATTTAAGAGGAACATGAACTAATTTTTGTCTGTAATATTTAAATTGATCAGTTAAAAAATGATTTAAAAAGAAAAAAAAGAGAGGATGGAAATGTGTTTTTAATAATTTTCCATAATAACAATGCTTTTCTATTTTTACACTTAATGTGACGATAAATACCCACCAATTTTTTGAAGGGCTAAATAGTTAAATAACCTGGGAGGCACAAAACAAACAAACGGCGCTGCAGTCGCGAGCAGACAAGAGAGCGGCAGGGGTGCTCTCTGCTGCTGCATTCCTCATCGTTTTGCCGATTCGAGCCCTAACCCAAAGGCGACATGGTAACGCATCTCTTCTCCTCTCCAACCCTAATTTCCTTGCAACGAATCGCATCGTTTTTCCCGCTTTGATCTCGGTTTTAGTGTATTTCTGCAGCGCCAAAGAGTGATCTATCTCCGGAGTCGGAAGTTTTCTTATGGAGTATTTTTTTTTATAAAAGATCTAGTTTCCATTTGGATAGTTGTCGCCCTATCTTGTGTTTCTCTATTTTCAAGAAGATATATATTTTTTTCTGTCTGGATAAATACGGCAGATGATCTATTGATCTTCTTCCCTAGAATTGTTCCTTTTGTTCGATTAGGGTTTCATTATTATTTTTAATCTCTGTCCTTCGTTTTCTATACGATCTCTGGATCGGATCAAACGATTTTCAATTGGGAGTGAGTAGCAATTGATAAGGGGGAAAAGTATTGAATAGGGTTAGTTTATCTGTCTTTCAGATGTTTTAAAATTGTTCCTTCTGTGTCTATATGCATTTTGGTTGAACAAGTTGGATACATAGAACCCACGATAGCTAGATTTGTGCATCAGTTGGAGTCTAAAAATATTTTCATGAAATTTGCTTAAGTAGCAGAGTTTATACCATGACAATGACTTCAAGATCTTTCTAAGAACTAGTTTACATGCTTGCACCAAAGTTATTTGGTCTAGTGGTATGCAAGTTAGATTTGGAGGCCTTACCAAAAGTTGAGGTTCACTATTGGAGGGATTTAACTCTATCGCTCCGGTTCTGAATTAGGAATTTATTGGAATACTAGTTTCAAATTATCTTCATTTTAACTTGCATTCAGTATAGTTAATAACTAACAATCAAGTTAGAACAATAACACCCAGTTTTAGACTCACCATCTCTTCCATAAGAACTACAAGATCTATGTAATAATACATGAAATAAATAGCTTTTAGTTGAATAAAACCCTGGAAGCGTGTAGTCATTTACTTAAAGAGTGTTGAGTTTTCCTCCCCATATGTTTGGCTGAAATTTATCTCCCCAAATAGACCAGAATCCCCCCTTTACGGGCATGTGAGGAGGGTGATTCATATTTCTAATACTGATTTGAGCAACACATTTCTAAAAAAAATGATATACCTAGCTAGTCTTGGGGTGACAGGCCTAGTTTCATGGAATTTTTCTCACAGGCCATCAGAGTAAATCGGGAAGCGCTCACAGCGGGCAGCCCAGAAGCCCAGCATCCTTTGGTTGTGCGCCCCATTTGGAGGAAAAAATCCCTACAAATGCGTCATAGCTAGGGATCGAACCGCGAATGCCTGGATGACAACCTGGACGCCCTGCCGCTATACCATAGCTCCGGGGGCTACACATTTATAGAAACAAGTAATTGTCGAGTAATAAAACTGTAGTTACATGTTTTTAATCTGATGATTAGAAAATGTCAAAGAGCGGACGGCAACAACACAACGTGCAACTTTGCATTCAATGCTTACTATTGCTCTTATTCTTTTGGAGAATCTTTGCCGATTCATGTTGGTTCATTGTAGCCACATTAAAGCTCCATTAAAACAGGATTAGCCGTCGCAATTATAATATTAAAGCCAATTCTAATACCATTCAATAAATTGAACGCATGTAATACTATTTTGTGATAACTATCGTTACATTAATTTATGAGTTAAATAAAAGAAAAGTTAATTCATTTTATTTTTTTAAATTTCTCTGAAGATTAGTCTCACAAGTTGTGAGAAAAGTGAAAGCTTAATGCTATTGTTAATCTATTGAAAGTTAATAAGTTTGTGATAAGATTTATTTTTATTTTTTTCTTTTTAAAAAATGTTTGAACTCTTTGTAAGCTGCACTTGGTAACACCACAGAGTTTATTGGCAAGAAAATCATATAGTTTTATCCATGTCGATGTCATCCAATGTTTTTTTTTTGTCTGCTTTATATGATAATATAAAAACTCTTGAATTATTTACTTATGTCAGTTCTATGAATACAAGTAGCAATACTTGAATTATGTCATCATTAAGTGCCATCATGACTATTGTCTCTCTTACCAAATTGTTTCTCATATTGATCTTTCTTTTGTGAATGAACTATACCCCTCTTGAATTTCACTAACGATTCATCTTCCAATAATGGTTTTGTTGATGGGATTGGTTCATACAGACTACATCCAGGCGCCTTGCTGACAGGAAAATTGCCAAGTTTCAACGAAACATCACAAGGAGTGGCTCGGCTGCTGAGACTGCAGGAAAGAAAGGAAAGGACTACCCCGTTGGGCCGATCGTGCTAGGGTTCTTTGTCTTCGTGGTTATTGGATCATGTATGTTCGTTACACCTCATCTTAATCGAAAAATATCAAACTTAGTAGTTTAGCTCTGTTTTTCTATCTACGATCACTTATTCCTTCAAACTGTTAGCATGTCTTTGGTAGTATATTGGATTTCTATGATTTTATACTTAAATACATGAAGCTTAAGATCACTACACTTTAGATTCATTGAAGTTTATTTAGTGCTACGATTAATTCCTGGAATTAAATTGATAATATCAGTATTTAGGAAGAAGGATCCGTGATAAGATCAAAGATTGAGCAGTTGCATGAATCATGAATGTTCTCAGGTCTCACTGCTTTTTTGTTCTTCGTCTTCAGCTCTGTTCCAGATAATAAGAACAGCAATGAGTGGAGGTTTTGCATGAAGTCAAAGAGGATGCAATTCCCGGTCAACTCCGAAGCTGAGAAATCTTTGGATTTCGAGTACTATGTAAAAGCAAAATAAGACTTTTTTTCTCATAATAAAGAGGGCGTTGACCAACTACCTTTTTCTGACTGCTTTTACATGTTTATCCTTATTCTATTGATAATTAAAAACCGGATTAGCACCCTTAAAAATGATGTTATTTTTTAATAAAAATTAAATATATAAAAAATAAATTAATATAATTTAATTAAAAAAGATTTATATATAGAATTTTTAATCAACTTAGTTAATTAATTATTATTATTATATTTTTATATTGAATTTTGACTATATTAATCTTCTTTAAAAAAATATAATGGGCCCACTTAAAAAAAAACAGTTGTAAAATTAGGGTTGTTATTTTATTCTTTTCCCATTTATTTTTTTTATTACTTTTCATATGGCTATTTTACTCCTTTTAAATTTATAAATAATACCTATAAAAATAAAAATTGTTATATATATATATATAAGCCTCAGCTCTTCATTAGGTTAGCACAGCAGCAGTCGCTGTCGAGCCCAGGGAGGGCGATCGATTCGATGGGGCGCGTGCGCTGCCCTTACTGCCAGGGCACCGCCGGCCGGAGCGCCACCACGCCCTACGGCCGCTGCGTCACCGAGTGCTGTTCCTGCGGACGAGTGGTGGAGGAGCGGCAGGTTTACACCCACCAGCTCTTCCCCCTCCGCGCCTTCGACTACCCCCTGCCCCTCGTCACCCCTGACCTTCCCTTGCCGCCCCCTTCCGCCGCTGTCGAAGCCGCCAACGAGGATGATGAGGACCCCTTCCACCCAACCGGATTCGTTACCGCGTTCTCCACTTTGTCCCTCGAGCCCTGTCCTCTCTTCGCCCGCTCTGCTACCTCGTTCGCCGGACACCTAGCGGAGCTGGAGCGTGCCCTAGATTCTTCCTCTTCTTCTTCGTCTTCTTCTTCCGTCTCTGATGCATCAGGAGGGCCGCTCGTCTCCGTAGACCACCTCCGGGCGTACCTCCAGATCTTGGAGGTATCGTCCATCCTTAGGCTGGAGCATGACATAGCTGACCACGCCTTCCAGCTCTTCCGCGACTGCTCTTCTACCACTTGCCTCCGAAACCGTAGCATCGAGGCCCTGGCGACGGCTGCGCTTGTGCATGCCATCCGTGAGGCACAAGAACCGCGAACCCTGCAGGTTAGCCCCTTTCCGATTTGTTTCTTTGGAAATTAAGACGCTATTTTTGGCAAATTTTGGATTGTTTTCTTCATCAATTTTGTGGCTTTAAAATTATTTCCAATGGCCATAACTGAGAATCGATTTTATTTCTACATGAGATTGAACAGTGCATCACCAAACACTTAGACTATTTTTTGGGGTTCCATTTGTCCAATGGCACAAACTGCAAGACTCTAGTTATCGCATTTGTCCTCATTATGATTTTAATTTCAGATTCCGTGACTTTTAATGTGTATCAAAAGGCTGTATACAACTATTTGTAGGCTGAGCTCTATGTGATAGTTCTGCTTTTGAAATATATTTGAGGGAATTTCGTGCTATGTGTTCAAGTCATTCAGTGGCTAGAATTTTCTGTTTATCAGCTCATTTTGAAGCAGAAATCTATATAAATAGATTTCTTCTGCTTATGACAGTTGTTTCAAGGATTGACAGTTATACTTCACATAAATTCACAACCTTCAGGTACATGTTGTGCACTTTTTTTTGTCAGTGATGCATGAATAATGTACTCTGAAGTCGATATGAATTGCAAAATGTATGGTACCTAATGGGCATATGAATGATAAATGTACTCTGAAGTCGATATGACCTGATTATAGGACTATCTATAACTAAATTTAGGATTTTATTATTCCAATTTTGTTGTGGAACAGTAGCCATATATGAATTATAATTAAAAATTTGGACTACATCCCTGCACCATGGTTCATATCAGCCCAACCTTCACATAATGCTTTGATGATACTTTTTTTTGAAAGGGTGTTCGCTCAAAACAAGTTTATTAACGTGAATAGAGTCCCATACTATGTGTTCCACCTTGTGATGAATTGGATAACTGGCCTGTGCAGATCTCTACAGCTTCAAGCTTTCAACAGCCAGCAATGCCTTACAACACATAAGTAATGACTAGTTGCACCACCTTGGCCTTCTAAGGGTGTTTAAAACCAACTGGACCTTATGAAAGGATATATCATGAAAGAAATAGAAAACAAATGGAAATCTTGACTATCTGGAGACAAGGAAGAGCTTGGTTGAGTCACATGGAAGGTTCTGTTGGTCATAGCCTACTTTTACTGCAGAGTTATTGTATCATCTGATCTTTAAATCTAGGGTACCATGGGTGCAAATCTTGTAACATGATGGTTCTGGAGTTCATGGTCGACAGTACTCCAACTCAAATGAGATGAAAACCCCATTTTAGACAGGGAGAAGAGGTATAAGCTCTGCCTCATGCTTGGGCACAGGACTTTGCATTCACTAACATCAATCAAGTGCCAACACAAGTTATAAAGCTAGACTTTTCATCTGATGCAAGTCAACCTATTTTGTTACAACTCAGGAACTCAATTATATGGACTTATGATAGCATTGTTCATTTATGGTGTCACCCAGCTGCACAAAGATTTGTCATAATTTTAGTAGAGACTTCTAATAGTAAGTAAACATGGTAAACTGTGTGAGTTATATTTCATAGTTTTTTGTTCATTTTATTTTTAAATTTCACTCAAAATTGCTATTAAATAAATAATTTGTTCTTAAAATTGAGATGGATGGAATTAAATTGAATCTAGGCAATTTTATTCTGCTTGGCACTAGCCTACCTAGAGTCAATCCTTGCCAACCAAATACCCTCTCTGTGAACTTGGATTACTTTAGTATTGGAACAGGATTTAAAATCTTAATGAGATGAAAACAGATCAAGTTCCAAAGAGTTGTACGTGTGCCTTCCTGTGATGATTCACATTGTTTTAAAAATTAAATTAAAGAACTTCCTACTTAATATAAGCCACTAACTTGTGAGGTATAGGTTTGTCCATTTGGGTTTCGAGTAGATATTGCGGTGTACTTAGACAAGAAATGTGG
The DNA here is from genome assembly GCA_038050645.1 of Hedychium gardnerianum. NCBI lineage: Eukaryota > Viridiplantae > Streptophyta > Magnoliopsida > Zingiberales > Zingiberaceae > Hedychium > Hedychium gardnerianum. The sequence goes on along the minus strand of JBBUKS010031064.1, from coordinate 18,035 downwards.
TGCTATTTTAAGTGATTTGAGTTTCATGCTAATCTTTGCCCTCTTTCTTTGTGTGCCAAACTAGTTTTCAGAGTGGTGCAAGAATGCTTCAAGGTTCCTCCTCGTTACAAAACGTTTTCATTAATATTTCAAATGATTTGATTGTCTTTCCTTAATTTACAGGAAATATCTTCTGCAAGCAATCTTCCTCAGAAGGAGATTGGAAAGTACATCAAGATCCTAGGGGAGGCTCTGAAACTTAGCCAACCCATCAACAGCAATTCCATCGCAGTCCACATGCCTAGGTTTTGTACACTTCTCCAACTAAACAAATCAGCTCAGGTATCTAGTTCTTGAAACATCACTTTAAGTTATGATGCTGTATTACCAGAATTTTCACACAATTTTCACAGCAACTTGCAGCTCATATTGGAGAAGTCGTTGTGAACAAATGCTTTTGTACTCGGCGGAACCCAATAAGCATCTCAGCTGCTGCTATCTACTTAGCATGTCAACTAGAAGATAAACGTAAAACTCAGGCTGAGATTTGTAAGGTGACCGGTTTAACAGAGGTTACCCTTCGTAAGGTGTACAAAGAGCTTTTGGAGAATTGGGACGATTTGATGCCTCCTAATTACACTCCTGCAGTGCCCCCTGAGAAAGCTTTCCCAATGACTACAATCACCTCTGGTCGTTCTTCAGCCAACAAAGATATGGTTGATGCTTACCATTTGAGTGCCCATCACGACAAAGATAAACACTCAGAAGCTATTGAAGCAAGTAAAACTTCTAATTCTCTCGAGTTTAGTCATACAGTCAAAGTGAACGATGAGGCAGAGAAGAAAAGCAGTTCCCATGTCCGCAATATTACGTCTTTCGATCCCCAGGATTTGAATCAGGGATCATTCTCCATGCCACAGGTTCCGTTTGGCATGTTCCAGTGCAAACCTCAGAGAGAGGACCAAAAGGGTGAACAAGGCATCATCAATCTTAATGAAACTGAACCCAAGCTGTCAGAGAATAAGAAGGCCAGCAAGGACTTGAGGATGGGCGATACTGGATGGGCAGATCAAACTTCAACTCCCTCATCTTCGAAACGATACACAGGTTCGTGGCATTTGAATCCTGCACCGGTTGTCCCAGAATCTTATGTGCAGTTGGCAAATCGACAGTTGGGTCTTCAATTTGTTCCTGGAACCGGCGAGAGTGCAAAAGGTGGAAATGATGATACTGCAAGTCGGTGCCACAAGCAATGAGAAGCAATGCGATTCATGAGCTTGTTTTGAACAGGCACAATCATTCAATGTTTGCAGTGCCCAACATTATATTTTGCACAAACTATCTCAGCAATCCCATTTTGGTCGTTGAGTTGTTGCAGTGATGATGCACAAGGCAAGTAGTCTCATCATAAACCAGGTAATCTCATAGGCCCTTTCCTATCCCTCAGACATGTATTTAGATTAAGACAATAGACATCATTACGAATGTTCTGAGATTCAAGGTAATGTTAACAAGTTACACTTGTGTTATGAGCAGTATTACTGTTCCTTACCTATTTATTGTTAAATTGTTCATCAATTCTTTAGCTGCAATTACAGAAACTGGCCAAGAATATCAAGAAGTGTGTTCTGCAGATTCACTCAATGTCCATATGCCTCAGAACAGAAATTCCATAGTATCAAGACGAGAGTTTGAAAAGAAAAAGAAAAAACAGAGTTTTGATCCCCAAACCACAATCCTAAGAACACATTTCGTTTCACAAAACTAAATCTAAAAGAACTAAATTTGTTTCAGGAGAATGGTAATCAAGAGTTACTTTTGCGGTATCCGGCATTAATTCTTCATTTCCTGAACTCGTTTCACTCCACACTGGGAGCATTGCAAGCGCGTTCGCGATTCAGTCGCAGAAGGTCGATCGAGCCAGCAGTCATTCCCAATTCGGCCTTCAATTGTCCCAAATCCAAATTCTGTCGAATTTAGCACCATGGAGTGAAAAAAAGATGAAATCTTGGTTATTTTTCTTCATGATTTGTGTCGAAGAAATGAAATGCTGGGGAAATGGATCAAGAGATAAGAGGAGAGCTACCAGACTGAGCGGTGATCTGCCCCGTCGTCGATCGCGAGTTCACAGGAGGGGAGATTCTGGTTCTCGGACGCCGTGGCGTCCCCATCAGAATGCCGCGCCGACCTCGAGAAGTCCAGTACACATGGCCCACAGCAGAACGTCGCCGCCGGAGATCCCTCTTCGCCCGTCGAGGCCTGATTCAGCTCCCGCAGCACGGGCCCACCCTCGCCGCAGCGGCGGCGGCGATTCTTGGGGGGCACCTCCATCAGCTCGCGGTACCCGACGGCGGGGCGGAGCTCGAGGGCTCGGGCGGCGACCACGGAGACGCTGCCGAGGACTGCGGCGGCGACGTTGAGCACGCCCTGGATTCGGCCCGAGGGGCGACGGATCCCGACGGCGTCGAAGGCGGCGCGGCCGGGGCGGCGGGAGAGGAGGCGGAGGGTGCCGACGAGTAGGCGGACGGAGCCGATGACGGAGTCGGGGAGGTACCGGCCGCCGGAGGCGTAGAACTCGATGGACACGGCGGAGGGGGAGTCGTCGGCGAGGTAGCTTCGCGGGACGCTGAAGAGGAACTTGTCGTTCCAGGTAGGGTTGGGGCCGCCGTCGCGGTCGACGAGCGTGCGGAGCTTGATCTCAGGGTCGACCCAGATGACCGCGTATGTCTGAAGGCGGCGGCGTCCCGGCGGCGGCCGCATGCCCTGGGCGGAGATCAAGCTGATCTCGAGGAAGATGGATTCCATGGAAGGCGGAAGGAGGTCTTCAAGAATTCCAAGAAACGGCACTGGAAAATCTCCAAAACCAGCGAGAGGTCTTTCCATTTATAGACGTGGACGATTTTCAAGAGGGGAAATTTGAAAAATAGGGCAAATTTAATAACTCGAAAACAAACACAAATTAAACCGGACCAATCTGACTCGAAGCGGTCCTCCACAGGGCCAGCCCGGATCGCCGGTCCATTGTCATTCTACTTTCCGCTCTCTTCTATTCTGGCGTCCAAGTAAACGAGTCCCGAAATAAAGCGGGCGAGGGTTCAATGGACTTGAAACCCGGATCCGATAGTCCCTTTTGACCTCCGCCCGTCTACTTCCTGCCCTAGAGGGGTCTGCCGTCTGATCATCTCGAAGCCGAAAGCGAACACTTGAAGAAGAAGAAAGTAGGGAAGGCGGGATAAATCGGAGTTGCTGAACATGCCGGACTACGGGGAGAGATATGAAGACAACGGCGACGGGTACGGTTTTGGGTACGGCCCCGCCTCCCCTCCGGCGAAGGGGAGCGGTTTCGACGACTTAAACGATTCCAGATCTCAGGCAAGCTTCTCTTAGATGTCCTGGTTTTAAGTCACTCGTTTCTTAATTTGGCCTAGAGGTTGTTCTTTTATGTAATTAATCTTGCGCTTTGCTTCCTCAAGAGTCGCGCGAACTGAACTCCATATTGGAGAGGACATGCATCTGGTTATAAATCGCTTTGGTCAGCTTGATTGTTCGGTTTATTAAGGTTTCATGAGTGAGAAAACAAAACATTTCTTCTCTTCTCTACAATTTAGATATTTCCTTTATTAGTATTGTTATACTTTTGGTATGAGTCAAAAGGTCGTGATAATACTCTCTCATGAAACTATCTTGATTGGAATGTATACATTTATCTGTTATTAACAATTTTCAGATGGATCAGTAGAATCTCTTTGATGTATGTTGATGTTTGATGTTATTAGGGTGCCCACTGAAGGTTTGAGATACGGAATAGGCCAAGTCTAGATTTATATATTCTTGACATTTGTGTTTCAGGTGTACCTTCAGAGTAATCTGTACTTTTGAAAATTTTGTCTTTATCATGTATGTATGTTTTTGATTTTCTTTAATTTTATTTTCATACCATATGTTTTCCTATTTTGCCTGGCTGTAGATGGTTTGTCTTATTGCTAATTTATATATTTAAATTCATTAAGGTAATGCATATATGTTCCAATGCTCCTCCCAATACTTTGTACTACTTATTTTACACAATTCCTTGCTGCAGTATGAATTTCGTGAACAAGTGAGAGGGTCTTCAAAGAGCAAAGACAAGGATAGGGAAAGAGATAGGGATCGTGACCGAGTCAGGGATCGGGATCGCCATCACAAACAACACAAGGATAGAAGTGAGAGAAGGGAGCGTGGCCGAGATAGATCTGATGGTCATGATCGTTTCCATAGCCAAGACTCTGATAGGTAACAGGGTTTGTGCTCTTAGATTTATTTTGTATACATTCATGCAAATTGTTACTTTGTTAGCACTTCCAAGGAGTATATTTGGTTATATATACTACTGCTTGAAGGAGTTTTCGTAGATCAGGTTTTAGGATTCACTTGAATGCTGGCCTACCCAAAATTTTCAGTTCAGATTTTTTGTCAGAGATTGACACTACTCTACTTGATGAAGATGCCCAGCCATAGTCGGATTAAGTTGAGTTTTCTTTATATCAAGTTCAGGTAAATTTAAGGTCTTGTTACAGAATGACCTTTTTGCTAGACAATGTTAAATCTGCATTAATTGACCAGAGGCAAACCATGCATTGGCAGGTGCATCATATTGACGGGCCTTCCTTTTTAAAATTTGTTTGTGACCAGAGTTAACCTTCATACCAGAGGACTTAGTTACAGAGATTTTTTGTTTCTTGAACAAAGTATTCTTGGGTTGTTTCTTGTGCAACTTAAAGAGATTTAAGTTTTGGAATTGTTCATTTTATATCTCCACGATCCTTCCAGGCACAAAGATTTTGATAGAGACAGAGAGGGACGCCATAGTCATCAGTCGCGATCTCGGTCCAAGGGTCATTCTAGTAGGAGATCAAAATCTCGTTCTCGTTCAAGATCCAAGAGGTAAGTATTGCATAACAGTCGTACTTTTATTTGTCTTGCAGGTTGTTGAACATGTCTGAATTAGTGGTATGATATGCCTCAGATATCGATGTGTACATATGCAATCTTCTAATAAAAGGTTCACAACCATTGCAGCATGTATCACATAGAATTAACTAGATCTCCTTGTGGTTCTAGATAAGAATTAGTTGATTAACTCATCATCCTGTCAGGTAAAATCACAAGTTTATTTAAAACAATAAATAACAGAATTACATTGAATTCAGTTAACATCTTTTTTTGTTTTGTTTTGTTGAACATCATTTAATTTATTGTTACCCTGATTGCATTGTAGTTGTAAAATGGATCCTTTGTCAATTGGAATATGTCTCTCCTGTTTCTCTTTTCTGTTGACTTTGGATTTGAATGTTTGATGCCAGTTACTTGAGTTGTGAAGTTCACCTGCATTATAGACTTTTTTGTGGCTTATGTTGGTTGTTTATCTCAATGTTGGCAGAATGGTTTTCTTTGTCTGTGACATGTGCATTTCAGTTGTTAACTCAATGATTTATCTTGATTTTTGGCCTTGTTTTACTTAATTCCTTCAAGTAATTCTTTGTTTTCTACTTAATATTTATTGATCGATCTCTCCAATAACAGCAAACGTGTTAGTGGCTTTGACATGGCCCCACCAGCTGCTGCTCTTATACCTGGTGCGCCTACTGCAGGTATATTTACTGTGTTAAAATTTACGGTCTATATTCATGCAACGTTACTTAATTCATAAATTAGTCAAGAAATATAAAAAACAGTATGGTGTCATTCTGATAAGCTACCTTATACTAGCATAAATTGGTATCGAGTGTTTTCTGGGAACTAAAATCCATATACCCTGCATTTTTTTTTGTTTTGTTTTTGCATTTTCTTTTTTGACTTCATTCTTAAACTGAGAACACTTTTGGTTGTCTCTTGTCTGTTTGTTTTGTTTTCTCTTGTATATGTAAGTTGTCTAGAAGGCAATGTTGGTCCACTAGTCCCACTAAGCTGCTGAGGTGTGAGCAGATTCTGTAGCTTTTGTGTTCAAGGAGGAAACAATGCACTGGTTTGATGGATCTTGTTCATCTTCAGCTGGCAATTATCTATTTTTGCTAGTTATTATCTCCAATACCTGAAATGATAAATTTATTTGCTTTTTCTTTGTGATGATTCTGTTACAGAATTCAGATGAAATCTTGTACGTGCGAGGACATAAAAGAATGATGCTGCATATATATTCTCTTGTACTTATTTTTGGTACCCACATTATTACACGTAGCAACTCAGTTTCTCTATACAGGTCAGCTCACTGGAGCCACTCCTGCCATTCCTGGGATGTTCCCTAACATGTTTGCTTTGGCAGCTGGACAGGTGCTTATCTATGCTCTTGCTTGATTTGAATGTTTTATCATTTAGATTTTTCTTTTAGTCTTCAATTTGTGAATAACTTGATAATGTATGGTTACTAGATTCCTACTATCCCTATAATGCCAATGCAAGCCATGACTCAACAGGTACGAGTATCGACTATTTTGTATCATTACTTGATTTTGACATCTAATCTGTTGTGAATGTTTTTTTCTTCTTTAGGCTACTCGACATGCACGTCGTGTATATGTTGGTGGTCTTTCACCAACTGCTAATGAGCAGGTTATTGTCTTTCTCTTCATTTCGTACATTTTCATGGAAATGTTCTTTTTTGTTTTTATTTGTGGAACCTTGTGTCGTTTCTTTAACTTTATTATTATTTCTTTAGTAAATTTTTTACTTAAAAAAGTTTCCAAATCTCGCATAAAGTGACAAGAAAATGGATGCTGATCAGAAATAGGGCAATGATTCACTATTTATTTGGTCTAGAAAATCTAATTTAAATAGTTATTTAAAAAATGATGATAGACGCTAAACACTTAATGAGAAGTATCTGGCCATATAATTTTCATTTTATGGATCATTTTGATGGCAAATTTGCTTTTCAAACTTAGTCTGGTGCACGTGAATTCCATGATGCAGAAGTTAAACGTTTTGTTAACTATTTCTATATCATATAAATGACCTTGGAGTGAGAGAATCTGTAGTAGTATCTAATGTCTTCTGCTTTATATATGCTACAACCATTTCAATAACTTGAAATTCTCTCGCGTGTGTATTTTGTTGTATATTGAAACCCGTATTAATAATCAAAATTTGATGCACCTCTGTCCAATAATTTATTTATCTTTCCATGAATTTTGGATTTCAATTTTTTGAAGAATACTTGTGCTTATTGGTCATTATTTAGGACATAAGTGTATTTAGTGCTTTAATGGGAGATATCATGGACCAATCAATGCATTGAATACTTGTGTTTGTTTCGACTAAAATATTTTTTCACATTGTAAGTAAATGCTGCTTCTAACAAGTCGCATGACCTCCATGTTATGCACAATAGAGAAGTGTGTGATCTCCATGTTATATTCGATGCTCCAACTGATTAATGTTATATTGCAATTTATTGTTATACATGTTATATTGCTAGTGTTTGATATATGTGATGTGCATCGGATCACTCGTGATGTATCTTCCAATGATTTAACATTAATCAAATGTGTTTTGAATAATTCTGGAGCAATGATTTCTGGTCTAGTGATTAAATCGCTTTTGAAGGATGGGGACTGCAAATCACAGCATGCATGCAGGTCCATATCTTTAAAATATTAGGACGGTATCCTGTTTCTTGCAATTGCTAAACTGCCCTCGTTTATTGAGTTTCTATAGTGAATGCTTTCACCCTCTATTCTATTGCTCACCTTCTTAATTCAATTCCTTTACCAAACATTAGTTATTTTGATATTGCAGCTCATGGATAAGTTTAGAACATATTCCACATCTATTAAAACTCTCATACTTGAAGCAAATGATAATTATGTTTTCCAAAGCTATGCTAGATAATTATTTTCCCCTTTGCATCAATGTTTATTCATGTTAAATAATTCAAAGTTGATGTAAGCCATAGTATGGTTAATGCTGATGCTTATTTGGATTGTCATTTTGGTTTTTGCAGACAGTTGCAACATTTTTTAGTCAGGTGATGTTTGCTATTGGAGGGAATACAGCTGGTCCAGGTTAGTGTTTGTTACAATCTGTGGTACCTCAAATGCCTTTTCTTTAAGAAGATTGTATTAAATTCTTTGTGTGTTTTGCTTTGGTTCTAGGTGATGCCGTTGTCAATGTTTACATAAACCATGAGAAGAAATTTGCATTTGTAGAAATGAGAACAGTTGAAGAAGCAAGCAATGCAATGGCATTGGATGGCATTATTTTTGAGGTTTGAAATTTTCAAGCTTAAGATATTTGCCTGCAACTCCTGTAGGTTACTTATGACCAATGAGATTTATGTCTTTCAGGGTGCTCCAGTGAAAGTTAGAAGGCCGAGTGATTATAACCCTTCCCTTGCAGCTGCACTTGGTCCCAGCCAACCTAATCCCAATCTTAACCTCGCGGCAGTAGGACTGTCACCTGGTTCTGCTGCTGGCCTCGAAGGACCTGATCGGGTTTTTGTCGGTGGTCTTCCATACTATTTCACTGAAGTGCAAGTTAGAGAGTTACTTGAATCCTTTGGGCCTCTTCGAGGTTTTGATCTTGTCAAGGATAGGGAAACTGGCAATTCAAAAGGATATGCATTTTGTGTCTACCAAGATCTCTCTGTCACTGATATTGCTTGTGCGGCTCTTAATGGTATCAAGATGGGTGATAAAACTCTTACAGTAAGGCGTGCAAACCAGGGTACTACACAGCCAAGGCCAGAACATGAAAACATACTATTACAAGCCCAACAACAGGTTGCGCTGCAGGTATAGTGCAAAATGATATAAATGTGTAGTTTTAAACTGGTCATAGATCCAAATGATTTTTCTGACGAACTGAGATTAATCTTCATGAGTTGGCATTACATATTAGTTTGATTTCCATAGTCTTCTACTACACTAGAAATCCTGAGGGGATTTTAATCTGTTTCCTTTATTGGAAGTTTCTCCAAGTATCCCTTAATTGAATGAAGTCTTCTTCATGCTGTCTTTATTTGATAACCAAAGTTTTTAATGTTAGGATATGTTAATAACATTTATGGTTTCTGCTAAAACAAAGTTGATTCAGATAAATTTTGTTCTCTATAATTTTTTGTGCTCTTTTTTCAAATTATTATGTGGATAAAACAAAGTTGATTCAGATAATTTTTGTTCTTTATAATTTATTTACCTTTTTTTTATTCAACCTATCATATGGATTGCTTGGGATGAACACCTAATCGAATTCTGATTAGATGAGGATGCTTAAGTATTATCCCCTATGGATGGACTGGAGGCTGCATCTTTGTGCTTTTATATTATTTGTATCCAAGGAGTCATTTTCTATAAACTTGAATGTTTGGAAAATTCAATTTTGTTTTATATGAAACAACCACATATCTGGGATCTCCTATTTCATGTAATCATGTGTAGGGCAAATGGATCAACTCATATATGATAACAAATTCGGGGTTGTATTCTTCTGATTAACCTTTTATAACACTTAAAAAACTGCAGTCAATGAGTTAACTCTCAAGATCTTATATACAATATTTCACAGCTTCTCTTTTTCATTTTCATAATTATATGCTTAAGTATTTACAGGCACACATATATATGCATCGGTTGTCCATATAGATTTTTGTTTGATCATAGTATCATTTACTGAGGTTTAAGTTGGATTATGGTCTCTGTGAGGCTATAAATATTTTTATCTTTATATACCATAAGTTTTTTACTTTGTATATATATATATATATATATTAATCATTTTGTCCTCTTTCTTTTCCATTGTCTGTCAATAGTTTGCAATGAAATCTGGTTGATGTGGTTCGTTTAGTGGGTTAATCAGTTAATGTTGGCAAGTCAAGTCATCCTCTTAATAAACGGATAGTGTTGTTTAATTTTTCCCAATATTGATTTATCTTTGTTTTGTTGGTTCCAAGAATGCACATGACTTGTTTATGACCTGCAGAACAAAATTATTAGCTAATTGTTTGCCAATTCAAAAAAGAAGGGCAAATCAAGATGATATTATCCCGTTTTGTTCCTGTTTTTAGATCACTTATATAATAAACGTGCTTGTTTTAGTCTTCGGTTAATTTTTTGCATTATAATTAGCGTCTTCCAAGTTCCGTTCCTGTCTTGGTTGACTGTTTGATTCTGAACATTTAGACTGCATGCCTCTCCTATGTTGATATTTCAACAATGCACCAACAATTAACTCAACCTGTGTTTGAACTACCTGAGGATATTTTGACAATGTGTTTAGTTTCTGAGATCTCACTTAGAAAATATTTAGGCAATCCCAAGTATGGTGTTTGGTGCCGTATTTCTCTTCTCCTAATAAATCATCTCGATGCAGAAACTTGTGTACCAGGCTGGATCGCTTCCTACAAAGGTGGTATGCTTAACTCAGGTGGTTACTCTAGATGAACTGAGAGATGATGAGGAATATGAAGACATATTGGAAGATATGAGGGGAGAAGGTGGAAAATATGGTGAGAATTAACCTCTTTAGTGATGCATTTTCTGCCTTTTATTTGCTTGTACTCTTTTCTCTTTACAAGTGTTGATAGTTGATACTCAATGGTAAAATAAAAAATAAAATAAAATAAAAACGAATGAAGGAAGGTTGATAGCAATAAAAGGAAATAAATCACTCATACTACAAATATGAGAACTTTTATATATGGATTTTGTATAACATGGAAGGTGTGGAAAATCGTAGGCAAAGTGACGAGAATAGAGAAGAATTGTATTATTTCTACTCTATATTCGTCTTTGTTTACTTGGGCATTAGAAGGAAAGAAATAATATTGCTTGTGCATTGATTGTATGCTTACAATAGAGGAACTGGATATAGTAAATTACTTACTGTCCAGTTTTTCAGAAGCAAACTTGTACATGTATTATTACCATGTAGCCGATCTCAAATAATTGGGACTAACATAACTTGAAAAATATTTCTTTTACAAAACAAGGTTTACAATCTCTTTCAATGCGGGTTTCTTAACAGTGGAGGCTGAGTGACATCCTATGCAGGGAAAGATGGGACTAACACAAATTGCTTCTTGGAGATGGTTTGGAGGTGAGTAGCTTGCCCGTGTCCTTGCAGGTGTAGGTGATACTGAATTCTGTAGGGTGAGCTCCTGACCTAGGTCATACTTCTCATATAAGCCTTGTCCATAGGAAGTAGGAAAAGGTAGAGGCCTAGAGGACAATAGTGGTGCAGTGTTGGTGGGCAACACTTAACACCTCCAACTGTCAAGTAGCTGGAGAAGGATCTTAAGCTATGCCAAGTACCAGAGTAATTGACTGCTTGGAGTTCTATGGGAGTGCCATGATGAAAGAAGCTGGGAGATAAGAGATTAGGCAGTCATTAAAATCGTTTATACATATTGAGAACACCTTTCAATTCATATTAAATGTTGGTGTAATAACTTGGCACAGCATTATATGTGACATTAAACATTTGATTGATAGTGCATTTGAAAATCTCCACACAAAAACCTAGTTAGGAGACTCGTGCAACTTTTCTTGCTATTTCACATGAGAACCTAATGCCTTTCTTTGTTAAAATTGATATGCTTGCTTTACTTTGATTTTTTTCCCCTTTTCCTATGTGAATCTCAATAACTGTTATTTTTTTTCAGGTAAGTTGGTCAGTATTGTAATTCCACGTCCTGGACCGAACGGAGAGCCAGCCCCTGGTGTTGGAAAGGTCAGTGAATAGCATGGTTGTGGTGTCATCATTGAGTTTATATTACTTTCACATGTACTATTTGTTTTCTTCTTGTGTTCTCAATAAATTATTGGCAAAATTATATGGATACCCAAAATTTATTGTTCCATCTACCCATCTTTCAAAAAGATCTCCACTTGAGACTTATCAAGTAACTTGCCTAATGAAGTTATATCTAGACCCCCATTAAAGTAGGTTAAATTAATCATATCATGACCTTAAATGGAGTTCTGAAAAAAATTAGGGTACATGGAATACCAATTAAATTAGAGGTCATGTATATATAGCTAACCTTAAATCATATCTTTGGCACTACTGCCTTTCTGGCATGTCCTTTACTCCTTTTGATCCTTTCTAAGATTGATGTGCAACATTGGCAATCCTTTCAGCAACCAGAACATCATTGAATTTATTCTCATCATTGATGATAATTTAAAATTTACCATCTCTGGTGGATCAATCATATCTGTGTTTCTCCGAAGGTTTGATGGGAATGCTAAATGCTTGTGAATTTATAGAAAATTGCTGATTTAGATGTTGCAATCATATAGTTCGATATCCTATTGCTCGTTGCTGTATATAACTGGTTGGATTTCTTCTAATGCTTTTATTTGTATTCCTTTTATACAATTGCTATTTTTCTAAGAACATTAATTTTCAAATCCCAGGAATATTATTCTTCAGTCTAGTTGAAACTAACTGTCCTATCTGCAAGATAACTGTTATTCTTTTTCCTAGGAACTCAAGTTCTCTTTTCTCAGGTATTTCTGGAGTTCGACGATATTGATGGTTCTACCAAAGCCAGGCTAGGACTAAATGGAAGAAAGTTTGGAGGGAATGAAGTTGTGGCAGTCTTTTATTCCGAGAGCAAGTTTGCCCAAGGCGACTACGATGGCTAATTGTTAAAAATGCATTACCATGAACTATTTTTCTCCCTAGTAACATTGTGTAATATATAGTAGTATTTATGGAGTGACTCATTCCTGATTGAATTCAGTTTAGGGTTCCTTGTGTCAACCAGTCTTCCCGATATGAATCTGTTTAGGGTTCCTTGTGGGAACCATTCAAGAACAGGAATTCGACTCAATTGAGTAGGCATGTATCAAAATTTCAAAGGGCTTAGTGAAACTTTAATAAATAGATGTATGTTAATGCAATTATGGATTGCTTAAAATGATTTACCCTTGGGCAACAGCATGTAGTTATTATTGATCTAAATTAGGTTTGTAAAGAAGTCAAGTCGTTTTGTGTTATTTATGCTTGTTTGATAAAGGAATTGAGTCAAATCAAATTGAGTTTAAAAGAAATCTAAACTAGGTTTGTAAAGAAGTCAAGTCGTTTTGTGTTATTTATGTTTGTTTGATAAAGTAATTGAGTGAGTTTAGAAGAAATTAATATGTTGAAATGGGTTAAAGTTTGTATTTTTTTATGAGTTTAAATCTGATTTGTTTAGATGTTATTCAGTTGTTAGTGAGTTTGATATTATAAATTTATTTATTATATTGATAAAAAAAATTTATAAATGAATATAGATTTTGGTTTAGAATTGACTATTTGATGATTTAGAATCGTCCGTTTGAATATTCATTTTGAATTTATGCATAGAAATGAGATGGACAAAAAGAAACAAAGTTGTTGCTCCATAATCTATGTATGGGAAAGGCATGGACAAAAAGAAACAAACAAAGTTGTTTCTCCGTAATCTTGAATTAATCGATGAGTATAGATGCTCATTTTGAATTTATGCACAGGAGTGACATGGAATAGAAAACAATAAAGTTGTTTCTCCATAATCTTGAATTAATCAATGGAATATTGATTAATATATAACTAATTGAACATTTGAAAATGATTATTCTTCTGTAACACTGAAATTATTTTTCATCCGATTTGAACGAAAAAGAAAAAAAAAAGATATCCACGAACAAATTTATAATTTTGACTGTCCATTAAATAAACAAAAAGTTGAATTTATAAATCTATTTGTCCATTAAACAAAAAAGAAAGGAAAACATTTTTTTAAATAAACAAGAGAATTTTATACCGTGAAAATCTTTCATAATTTTTTTTTCCATCTGAGTCTCAGGTAAACAAGGCAACATTCAATTTACTCATTGTTTTGGTTCCAAAAAAATAATTAATTAATTAAAAGAGGTTATAATAAAATGTCAACGGTTAATAATATTAAATATTTTATTTATTTATTTATTTTAATTAATAATGATACGAGGCGAGTTTATTTATCCTCGTGAAGCTGCCTCGTGTCGTCTTGCCGCTTCCTTCCTGGTCCAGATTCCAGGAGTGATGCTTGGGCCCGGGAGACCGCTCTTTGTGCTCTTCGGATCTTCCATCGTCGAGTTTAGCTACGGCAACGGCGGCTGGGGGGCCATCCTCGCCGACTGCTACGCCCGCAAGGTACTCCCGCGATTTCTCCCTGGTTTCGAAGTTCTTCGTTTGGATCTTTGAATCTGATGATTGTCTTGGGGTTTTCACAAATCTCCATATTTAAGTTCTATAACGAGTTAGGATCTTGTTCGTTCGGTTCATAAATAAACCATTTGATTTGGTAGATACTGTACTTTGTGATCGACTAGAGTCGTCGACCTTTCCCGGAGACAATTTAATTGATCTGCTTGTCCTAGGTAAAAAAACGGCGGAGAAAATAGGCTCGATTGATATAGCATCTGCACTATATCTGGTCCCTTTTGCCCGGTTTAATGTTTGAGATTTTGCATAAATTACAGCCTCTCCTATATTTCAGGTAGTTCAAAGAATTGTTTCTTCTTTACACATAGTTAATCTTCTTTTTTGACATACTTATCTGGATTGTCAGGTAGTAGATTTACCTGGTGTGTAAGATAACCAATTTAGTTACCAGCATCGCATATACAAGAGGCTTATGAATTTTCTAAAATGTATACATGCATTGAATACAGAGTCATGAATTTTCATTCAAAACCATTGACCTTTTTAATCGCATCCTACAGTCAGCATCATCAACTTTCCTGCAATTTAGGGTTCTTATCTGCAATAAAACTGTGCTTGCAATATATCCATGCTAACATGGTATGCTCTGTATATTTTAGATTTTGTAAACAACTTTCCTACTTTTAAATTTCAAGTTTCAGGACCACATACATCAATTTTTTTGTGAATCTCTCACTACTTTTCTTATATGAGATAGGCTGACATTTTAGTCCGGGGATATGCTGGATGGAACTCGAGACGGGCTGTCCAAGTGCTTGATAAAATTTTCCCAAAGGTAAATGGCAGAACACTATATGGTTTAGATAATTTCCAAAAGGTCTGCTTATAATGTGTATCAAAAAATTCTAGGTAACTTCTCCATACTTCTGTTCCTCATTACTGTACGCTGATAAATGGTAATATAATTTTGCACAACTTTTACAGTTGGGTCTTTTTCACATGAAGATGTTCTATGAACTAGACCCATTCTAATTGTGAACTTCATTATAAAAAGACAGACCAGCATTCATAGGATTGCTGATGAGCAATAAGGCAATCGCGGTTTCATAATTTGAGTGTTTTGATTCATTGTTGCCTTGTCCTCTACATGCAGTTATGGCTAAATTTGTATTATGCATACTCATGTATTGTCTGTAATACTACTTTACTTTTTTCCTTCTCCTCTATGACTTTATCAGTGATCAAACTACCTGCTCATACTATATGCTGCATCTGGAATATTAATTTGACCCTCTCAAGGTTCAACCTTGTCTGCTTTGCTAACTTCCATTTTCCTCTGAATCTTAACACCTTGATTAATTGTTTTAGGAGGGTTTTTTTTCATGTTACATCTTAGACATTGTATGCTACTATGCTTTTAAAACTCTTGTTAACAACTATTACACAACAACGCAAACACTAATGCTTCCATCAATACAATTATCATGTTCCTTGTAGTGCCCTTTCTGCAGAAATAAACTATCTGACTAGACCAGAATAATATGGTTGATTGGTGTCTAGAGGGGGTATTTTAAGTAATTAAAGGTCAAGGGTTCAATTTTCTCCTGTGATGTTTGAGGGTGCCAACTAGCTTAGTTGGTACAGGCCGTGGAAGTTGTTGCCAAAGTTTTGGGTTCGAAACCCACCTTCACCTAGTTGAGAATGCTTAAGGCTCTTATGACTATCTTTTTCAAAAGAAAGAAAAAAAGAGAGAAAAGATTGTCATATTTCTCAGAGATTTATATAAAAAAATTCTCATCATACTATTCCTATTTTCTTCATCTACAGTATCCACCTCTGTGTTTTGCTTGGCTTGTACATGCATAGTTCCCACCCATCAATGATTCGTTGGAGGGTGCAGATTTATTGACAAACAAAAATACATGACTAGTAAACCTAACAGTATTTTTGCACCATAGATCAGAATGTTCCGAAGCAACGGTAAAGTTGCTGTCATATGACCTTGAGTCACGAGTTCGAATCGCGGAAACAACCTCTTGCAAAATGCAAGGTAAGACCGCATATAATATACCTAATGTGGTATGATCCTTCCCTGGGAGTCTGGGAGCCCGCACTGGCAGTAAGAAACTTCATGCACCGGACTGCATTTTTTTAGATCAAAATGCTCCAGACATCAATCTTAGGTAGTTTATCTTATCATATATCTAGTTCTACAAAAAGAAAAAAGAAAAACAACTAGTTGATTGTTTACAATAGCAAAATAAGAGAGATGAAAAGTATGTATGATTGAATATTCAGTTTTATTATATTTTTCCTTGACTTACTGAAGAGAAGCAATACATGTTCACAGTTCCTGTCTTCATTCAATAATCACACTAAGTTATGGACAACTAAGTTTATTGGCAACTTCTCAATAGGGATTTAAATGAACATAATGTTTGTGATCGGCTTGATGAAAGTTTAGTTATGTTTGTTTCATATCGTTTGATATTTTAAAAAATATATATACAAAAAAAAGCTTTAGCACTAGTGAGCTCAGCTTGGTAACATTAGTAAATAAAGATTGTGAATAGTTCTCGAATAAACCTGCTTACAAACTATTCTAAAGCTCCATTATGACATTGTATCATTGTTTATTTAATTTTTTATTCAAATATATAAAGAATAAATTACGTGTGTATATTTACCATCGTCTCTAGATATCTTATTATTTTATGGTTTCAAATTATCTATAATATATAAGATTATAAAATAATATAAGTTCATTCATTGATCAACCTTTTAACTAAATTATAAAGATAACATTGTCTCTAAATGATCTTTAGTAAAAACTTGAGCTTGATTAGCTTTTTCAAGCAAACTATGCATCCCCTACCTCTCAGCATATGGAACCATGCAGTTCAGTTTGAACCCAACAGCAAAAATCTGTACTATGCTCATAACAAATTGCCGTGAGGAAATATTTTAACACATCAACTTCAAGACATCAGCATCTGGATCTGTTATAAATAGGCTTGGCTGTTGGCGAATTTGTAGTCTGCCACACTAGCAGAGACTACTATGCCATAAATCTGGAGCATGGACCCAAAACTAAATCATCTTACAAGACAATGGCTGAAGTAGAAATTCATGGTTGGATTGTTCCACATGGAAGCTGCACAGGCTAACTAGTGTATCTTGCTGATGAATGTTGACAAAGCACCTCCTGCTCCCTTTGTGTTGCTAATGAGGGGCATTAGACATCTCCTATTCACTTGTGAGTTTGCTTGCTATGGATAGCAATGCATTCTTCCAACTGGAATCATGTCTGACTCACTAGATCAAATTTATTGGATGTCTTTCATTACAAGTTTACTATCTTAGAAGAACCATAATCAACACAATGGATGCTATGTTGGATTTGGAGCAATTTGACACTCAAGAAACGAAAGAATATCTCAGAGCTTGCCAAGGTAGATTGAAGAAACATTTTGCTCTATAAGATTTACTATAACCGTTAGGATGATTACTTCTTTCTGAAAGATAAAACATACTGTATGGGTGAGAGATCGGTAAACTCCCAACTCTTTGCCTTTCACTTCCTTGACATATTTTCTATTGATGTATTTCTGCAGGTCTTTTGTTTCCGAGTTCTTTCATGAAGATCCAATTTTCAAGTGATTTTTTTGTATAATTTATGTTAACATTTACCTGGTTGAGTTTCTGATTAGTTATCTACAAAGCTAGCAATAATTAGCTAGCAATACTCTTGTTGATTGTGTTGCTAGTTAAATTTGCAATTATCACAATTTTTTATCACTTACATTCAACATTAACCTCTTTGACTCTCTACTAGAATGCAGCAATTCAACCTGCGTTGGTGATTGTTTACTTTGTTGGGAATGATTCGTGCATTCCTCACGCAT
>JBBUKS010031053.1:0-10000 GCA_038050645.1 Hedychium gardnerianum | reverse complement strand
TCCTAGTGTGGATAATCATCCTCTCGGACCAGCTAATGATCATCGTCTTGGTAAGCTATTGCCTCACCAACTAGCTAATCAGATGCGAGCCCCTCCTCGGGTGGATTCCTCCTTTTGCTCCTCAGCCTACGGGGTATTAGCAACCGTTTCCAGTTATTGTTCCCCTCCCGAGGGCAGGTTCTTATGCGTTACTCACTCGTTCGCCACTGGAAACACCACTTCCCATCCGACTTGCATGTGTTAAGCATGCCTCCAGTGTTCATCCTGAGCCAGGATTGAACTCTCCATGAGATTCATAGTTGCATTACTTATAGCTTCCTTGTTCGCAGATAAAGCGGATTCGGAATTCTCTTTCATTCTAAGGCATAACTTGTTTCCGTTCACTTCATATTATCTTGGATTTCGCTCCCAGCAATATAGTCATCCCTATCCTATCACGTCAATCCCACAAGCCTCTTATGCATTCTCGTTCGATCATGGTAGGGGAGCAAGTCAAAATAGAAAAACTTACATTGGGTTTAGGGATAACTAGGCTCGAACTGATGACTTCCACCATGTCAAGGTGACACTCTACCGCTGAGTTATATCCCTTCCCGATCCCATCGAGAAATAAAACTAACTAATCCTAAGGCAAAGGGTCGAGAAACTCAACGCCACTATTCCTGAACACGAGCCTTCTTTTCGCACTATTACTATTATAGATAGTAAAATAATGGGAAAAATTGGATTCAATTGTCAACTGCTCCTATCGGAAATAGGATTGACTACGGATTCGAGCCATAGCACATGGTTTCATCGTACGATTTTCCCGATCTAAATCGAGCAGGTTTTACATGAAGAAGATTTTGTTCAGCATGTTCTCAATATATTGGACCTTCGTCTTTTTATCCGACCAGACCTTTGAATCCACAACGTTAGTTGTTATGGATTCCCATCTTGATATTACGTCGTTGTATAAGCCAATGTTGTCTGGTAATACTAGCAAAGCTCCCGACTGTTGTTGGGCTAAGGACAAAATCCATTGCTGAGAATTATAGCACATCTTGATCTTTCCTATCTTCGCATTTAAGAAATCCTTATTTTGATAAGGATTTGGAACATCTGGCTTAGATGTAACCAGGGCATATTGGGGTGGTCCCATCATCATGTCATCAGGTGGATTATAATTGAAAATTGCTGATGACGAGGATGTTAATATCTTTTGGACTGGCATCTGGACTAGGTAATCCATATCCAATCCGTCTTCCAGTTTCATTTGAACTAAAAGTTGTTCCTGTTCATCATCAAGTAGAGAGTTAGATGAAAGATATTCAAAATCTGTAGAATCTCCACCACCTTCTGCGAACGGATTGGTCCATTCCTCATCTTCAAGAGTATAGAGAGAGTCAGACTTGTGATAGCGGCGGTAGTCATATGATAATTGAGCCCCTATAGAACTCCCTGATGTTGATGCTTCAAGCTTGCTGACTGGCAGGGGGTCAATAGGGTTTGGCAGTAAGATCTTCATTAGGACTTGCCATTCATCAGTATTTGGAAGGATGGTTTTCTCCATAACTTCAGCTGATACTTCATCTTCAATAATTATTGGGGTCCTACCCTTTTCTTGGGTCGTTGGAGTAGCTCCGACTGTAGTTGACCCAAATTCTTTTTCACCTCGTTCTGTTGAGGGTAGTTCTTCAACCTCGTGGACTTTAGGAGTTATAATTTTTGCATGATGCACCATTTCTTGAAATGTGCACCTGTACAAGAAACCAAAAGTTTTAGCTGTTCTCATTAATTTATAGTTTTGCATGAAGCAAGAGAAGAATACAAAAGGTAGAAAGATAAGCAACGAAATGATATTTGTGAATTATCAACTTACCAACTTGTATCTCTAATTGACAGGATGACTCTGAGATTGTTGTCAATGTCCACTTGCAGTGTGCCTGAAATAACAAAACATTTCTGAGCTACCTGCAATACTATAAGCATGCAATCAAGACTTCAAGCATATCGGCTCTGTTTGAGGAAACAAAAATTTTCAGATTTTCATTTTCGATGAAAATAAAAAATTGAATAAAAATATTTTTTTAATAGCTAGTGTTTTTTTAAAAAGAAAAGAGTTCAATTTCATAGTTACAAAACTAAACACATCCACCGTACATTTTATAAAACTGAACACTATTCAACAGGACTAATTTGCATCCAAATAAAAACAAAAAAAGATTGCATTAACCAAATCAGTAGCACAAAACAGCACGGCAAATAAATCACCAGCATCAACACATTTTGTCTAAGAAAATGAACAATCGATCACAGGAATTAGATGCTAATATTAGATCAAACGAAGCTTAAATGAACATTTTGATTTTTCATAAGATTGTTGCCAACATTAGATCAAACGGTGATAATTAATCCAAGATTTAAAGTTTCAATATTATGCTAATTTTAGTATCAGCCTAAAGGATACCATCTCAAAGCAGGTATGTGCCAATACTCAGCTCATGAGCTCCGGTATAACATCCAATTTAACAGTAAATTATGTCAACTTAATATCTTAGTTAACTATACAACTTCACAAAATTCAATTTTCACATGTTTTATAAATAAATATCTATCCATGGTCTCAGCTTATCTCCTGAAGTCTCATCACTACTCTCCTATGTTTCTATTTCATCTACACCTAGTCTCAATAAATTGACAATATTTCTACTTGCTCCACCCACTTCTTCAGTCTCCGCTGATGAGAATGCAAGAACCATCATCGGTAGAGTGAGAATACGAGGGAACTGAGTTTGATAGTGGCATTAAGGAAATCTCCATATGCACAGTGCCCCTTTTTCCCCTGGTTAATTTGTGAGTAGATGACCAATTGACAAGATTTGAGCTTTATTTCTCACAGTGGAAAGGTATGTTTTGCCTGTGTCGACCCAAATGGAACAAGATTTCAAACTATGAATTAGCTACCAACCCAGAAAAGCCATATACAATATTGATAAGCATCAGTCATTCTAAACACCAAATGGTAGTTCAATACTTCACTGTAAATATCCTTAGTTGGGCATTTTTTTCCTCTTGCATTCCAACTGTAGTGGCAACGAAATGAAAGCTTTTTGAATCAATGATGTTACACATTCAATGCCAATAGTGGGAAGGTCGCAGTATTACATTCAATGCCAGTAGTTGACGGTAGTGGCAGGTTATATGGAGAGCTACCTCCATCAAGAAGCATATTTCTTTGATGAGCTTGTCCAAGAGAACATGCACTAAAATTATTTGGCCAGCAAAAGAGAATAAAGTGAGCACATGTGAACACGGATGAGCATGGTAGCTACCAACAAATGTGCTAAATAATGATCCATCTCTGAGAAAACTTTAGGGATATGTGGTCGTCTAGTCAACTTAGCATGCTATTAGAGCAAGTTTTTCACCTGGAAATTACACCAGTCCAGTCATATTCACCTGCCCATGCAGGAGCGTAAAGAGCGGCACCAAAAGAGAGATACAATGAGCATAAGTGAATACCAGTGGACGTGGTAGCATTGATCAATTGTGTTAAGGACTGATCTTTTCTAACAAAACTACAGAGACATGTGGTCAAGTAGTCCACTTAATGTGCTACTAAAGGAAGAGGTTCTTTGTTTGAATCGTACAATATTACTAATATATCCTTAATTAAATAAAGTTAATTACTGTATATGAGTGTAAAGAACATTGATATGTGAGATAATTGCATGTATATCCTATCCCTATAATGGCTATCGTATTAATGTTGTATATACCTATATCTTGGGAGGTGGAATATAATTTTTTTATCTCATTTAAAATTCAGTTCCATGTCAGCCGATCGTTACTGCTGCACCATTCGTGACTCGCGGTCGCCTAATCAAGAAACTAACAAGCCAATCATCCCTCCAATCTCTCTCCGGCACCTTACTTAAATCCTCTGTCAACGCAGATGTCACTCGATTCCACTGCCAATCTACTGGGAACCTTTTCTTCTTTTTCTTTTTTTTTACAAGTAAAATAATTTTATAGCTCGAACCAAGAGTACAAGAATTGGCCGTTCGGAGTGACTTATGTCTGACAAAGAGTCAGATCAGAGTATACTCCCAAGGACCGGTAAACATGAATTTACGCATTCCTGAAAATCCTCTCAGAATCTAACTTGTCCTTCACCAAAGAAACTTTTATTTCTAGCCCTTCATACATGGTGTACCATAGAAGACAAGGCAAGATGACGAGCCTTTGTCAATATTCTACTCCCACGATAATATCTTCCAAAGACTCATCATCCGTCGGTATATGGACCTCTCCTATTGGAAACCATTTTGCTTTCACTGCTCGAAGCTCCTTCGTATGCTTTCTCCTCTTTAACTTGAGTCTATTTATAACCTCTTAATCTTCTCTTCCCTTTTCCTGTTACTGGGAAAATCATTCCTCACTTCACAGGTTGAATCCGGACAAATTTTGGTTGTCGTCTGTGCTAACCAAGACAAAGTTTGGTATTGCAGGTACTACTCGGAATGGCAGTCCTACTCGTTACCAACGATACTGTTCAGACACTAACCCCTTAACCCCTGTGCCTTATTCCGACCTTTGAACAGAACAGTATATTTCAACCGTGTAGGCAAAACAACACCAAATCTTAATCCATGTATGGGACATGGGACATTACATTGAAGTATCGTATCTACTGGCTAGCTAGATTGACTTATCACTAGAGACTTGTTGGTCTACCAATATCTCTCACTATGGATCTCTTGCATTCTGTGGTGCTTCACAATTGATCAATGCTACCACGTCCACTGTTATAAGGCAGAATGCTAATGCTAACACGTGCAAAATCAACTTTTCACTTTGCTTCACTGGTAAATTGCCTCATTCTGCGTGGGCCCAACCAATTGTAGAAAGGACACTCATAGAAGTTGTAGATCTCATCTGGCGCACCTGAGGAACGACAATCCGATAATGGCATTGGACAATGGGTATGGTTGAATAGTCAATATTTCTTCCTGTTTCTACATTTCTACCCTCTTCTGTTTAATTTTTGAGGTCTCTTTTCACAGTTGCTATTTCATCGTTTCACAACTTTTAAATGATTTTTGCTACAGTAATTCCCTCAAAAGAACTTGACAATTAAAATTCTGACTTCTGCTTGAGGAAGCCCGATAATGTACTGTTGGTGTCCAACTCATGGAAGAGAAGACATGCATCCCTTATTAAATTTCAGAAAAGCCAAAAGAAAATAAGATGACTTCCATCATCTGAGCTTAAGTATAAAATAGGATGGCCTTCATTAAACAAAAGAATACTTTCTCTACAAACCAATTCTACTAAATTTCTGAGTGTAAGTACACACCTCAAAGCCAGAACCAAATGGAACATCATGTGCCTGTTGGACAATCTCGAAGACCTGGTAATTTAAAATATTCAGAAAAGATTTCATTGAATGACACGAGAGAAAGAAGTCAAGTTACTGTCAAAAGAATCCAAGGTTTACAGAATCATACATACCAGAATTCTCTTGTCAGAGGAAAGAACAGCATGTTGCCACTCTGTCATGGCTGTGTCTGGAGGACACATAGGACTATGGCATAACGATCTAAAGGTTATTTCTCTGACTTGACCATTGTATTCATCAGCAACATGCCACAGACCAAACTATAAAAAGAAAGACTCTAACATTTCGAAAGAAAAATAATATATAAGAAATAAATCTCTCTAAAAATGACAAAATGAGATCATGAAAATTGGAAGTTAAATTTAGATTTCTATTTTAGAAGAGAAAAAAAGTGATCACACATCATCTAATATTAACTTATGGCATAGATCTACTATATCCCATGCTTGAAGAAATAGACACTAGGCCAGAATACAGGAAATAATTGTATTACTATGACAACAATAGAATAAAAAATGATCATAATCAAGCAATATCAATGATAATTTAAAATTTATAGTTTTAATTATCATTTTCTATTTATTTTTTTCTCATCTCTTGTAAAACTCTTATTAGTTGAGTAGTAACTAGTAATTATCATTTATTATTTGTTTTTTGAATATAAATTAGCATTTTAATAATAATAAATATAATCAGATTATAGTAAGATTAGAATTCAGAACCTATTAATGATTTGATATCTTAGCATCTCAATAACCTTCTGTCAATAATAAATGAAATTATTATAAATCATAGTTTAACATAATTAGATAAATTTTATACAATTTTGATGTGTATCAACTCAACCATTCATTATATTATAAACTTATAATTTATAGCAATATTTTAAATACTAGTTATATACGTACCACATTTTTCAATTAAATATTTTTATTGAAGAATTGTAGAATACGATACTTATTTAATTCTGTTCTTTATTTATAAATTAGCAGTTCATTAAAAACTCAGTGACTTAATTATTCATAACCCAATTACTACGTAAAAAAAATAGATAATTCAGATGTTATTGAATGAATCCTTAATTATTGTGAAATAATAGTTTAATAACCATATTTTTAGTGACATAAAGAGCATCTTTCCTCAATAAATATATACGAATAACCGAAGAATTTTTTGTTAAATATTTGACATATTATTTAATATAATTTATCAAATATTTTATATTTTTAAGATGCATTTAAATCAGTATAGTCTTACATTAAATAATTATAAAAAAAGTGGAACATGCAAACAGAACAATGAAGAATTTAATAATTGGAATTAATGTAAAATTAGTTATTTCTTTGACAAGGTAAAATCCAAGTTCACGTATAGCTTTTTTAGAATTTGTAAATACATAATGTTCATATTTCTTCTTCTTCTTCTTTTTGTACTTTTTTTATCTTATACATCAAACATTTTCTTAATTTGCCCTACCAATTTTAATCTCATCGATTCCACTGATTCAGTATAGATGGTGTTGGTTTTCTTGTCAGTCAATACCAATTCCACCACCCATATTACACCTACTGACTAAATATCACATATATATGGTCATTCATAGAGAACTAAACATTTACATACTAACATTCATATGACTATTAACTGTAAACAAACTGATATATTGTAGATGCATACTAAACAAAAAGGTAAGTACTCATGAGGCTATAAGTATGTGCAATTGAACTTATGCATAACTAAATAGTGACATATGAAATCTACAATTAGTGATCAATAAAGAAATGCACAGCTCAGGGATTTCATTGATTTAAGTCATTATTACCTTTGTTACTTTCCTTTGCAATCAGAGGATAATCAGATGATTCCTTAGAAACTTCTTGAGATATGCCATCATCTTGGTCTTGGTTACTGCAGATAATTCCAGAAGATGCTGTCTCTTCCCCATTACTTTGAATCGATTGATTGCTGGAGAAATGATGGCAGTGGAACCTCACTTGGTGGAACATATCTCAGTATCAAGATTGAAACTGCAACTATGGTGAATGCAAGAAGTGTGCCAACACTGACCTATGCATTACAGAGTAAACCAAATGCAAGGTGGTTATTACTGAGAATACTGCAGTTTCTTTCACATTTTTTTCTCAGAATCAATCAAAGGTGAAAAAGTATGCATAACAACAGTACATCCTCAAGTTATTTACCATTCCAACTAGTTGTGAAAAGTCCATAAAGAATGCTAGCGATGCTGCAAAAATCCCAGTTACAATTGTGCTCCACTGGAACTTGTGTGCGCTCATTAACATCAGAGAAAAATGATGGCAGCAATCCATCTCTAGCCATTGCCATCAGTATTCTAGGCTAAGAAAAGAAATTCAAAATTCAGAATATTTGTACATTGCATTACCATGACTAGTTACGTAGCCATAGCTACTGAAACAATAAGAAAGCATCATATTGAAGATTAGCTGAACAGGCATCACAAAGAAATTATCTTGTTGCTAAAATTTTTGAACAAATACATTCAGTATGTCAAACAGTATTAGAGCAACAATAGCCAAAGTAACAGCGAAACTAGTCTGGCTCAGTGCTCTCTTCTGAGACCTCAACTAAAATTGTTGATAATGTGGTCGCTGGCAGATAAGCTGTTCTAACTTCTAAGAAAACATACGATAGTATCTCAGTTTGTGTTGAATATTATAGCTAGTTAAGGATGGTAGAAGTGACTATAAGATTTCCAACTATTGCAATTTAAGAAAATGCAAAAGGCCTGCTTATGAAGGACAAAAAAATGTTTAATAGTTTCTGTTTTCATTTTTATCTAGTATTTGTGTTGGCTTAAACACTCATTTATACATGCTTGGAGCAACTGATTACATAAATGTTGTGTCAATCAGTTATGCTTTGAATCAGCCTACAATACTAAATAACATTAGGAAATTGCTTGAATTATACAAAAACGATATCAGGGCTCCACATATTTTGCACCTGTGGGAGAATGGAACCCATCAAAGCTGAGCAAAGTGCATGACAAGCACCTGAGGTGATTATGTACCTGGTTATCAAGAAGTCATAAGAACTCAGAAGGAGGATATTATAGAAATAAGGTAGATGAACAGGCGAGCAACTTACACTGCCCAGTGAACATCATTCCTTGCAAATGCAGATGATATTGGAGTGTCAGGGTCCATAGTAAAATATGGAACCAAGCCAACAACAACTACAGAGACCATCATATACAGTGAACAACATACAGACAAAGAAGTTGCTATACCAAAAGGTAAATCTCTTTGAGGATTCTTAACCTGCAGCAAGGGATTTTTCTTAAACGAGAAAATGTGCTGACGAAGAAAAAAGAGAACAACAATTACACATCATTTTTCAAAATCCATAAAATCACAATCAACACAATTTAATCAGGTGGATCAGGATCACTAAAGGTAAAATAAATAAACCTTACCTCCTCAGCAGTGCTAGCAACAGAATCAAATCCTATATATGCAAAGAAGACTGTTGCTGAACCAGCAAGTATTCCATTTATGCTTGAATTGGCTAAAGCATTGTCCAGTCAGAAGGATGAGGTAATTCTTTCTACTAAATTGATATTATGTCATAAGAGTCTTTTGGGGGAAAATGTTGATTTCATAAGATATCTATTAGGTGATTAAACATATTTTTATAAGGTGTCAATTATTGTGTTGAGAATTTTTTTTCTTCTTTCATTTACAATTTTAAATTCCTTATACTATAAACTATAATCATTCCTTTATTATTTTTTTGCAGCCGCTATCTTTGAATTTATTAGGTTTCGTATTTTCAAAATTTTCTATTATTGATCTTGTCATATGTGTTGATGTATGCACACGTTCTGCGATGTTGTCCGCCTTATGCGCTATAATCCTAATATTCATCTCCGGACTCCTCTATTATTTCTATTTAAAGATGAATCAAATGAGCACATGAACTACGTCAGCATATGGGAGAATCGGATTCATAAGACTTCTTGCATCCATGTCACCATAATTGGATCTTCATATAATTGGATAATAGTTATCGCCGAGGATCATGTTCATATTACAAATCCTATAACTGGTAAGTGTATCGACTTTCTGTCAATCCCCTCGGTGGAGAACATCAACGCTTGGAAATTTTGGGGAAGGTTGTCATCATCTCCTTCTCTAGACAGAGATTGTTCTGTCATCATAATATTCACCCACGATGATAAGAATAATTTTTCGTTCTTAGTATAAGAGATAATAGTTGGAAGAAAATACCTCTGAAGGGTGGAAAGACGTTTGACGCTATCCTTTATAATGACAAAATATTAACAGTGACATATTTTCAACGGGTGGTGACTTATGATCTTGTCCCACCGTATTCCTAGAAAAAACTGACAAATTTGTAGGACCCTGATCAGAGAGATATCTCTTGTGTCCGTGAGTATGCGACAAGTCATACAAATTTGTCAGTTTTTTCTAGGAATACGGTGGGACAAGATCACAAGTCACCATCCGTTGAAAATATGTCACTGTTAACATTTTGTCATTATAAAGGATAACGTCAAACGTCTTTCCACCCTTCAGAGGTATTTTCTTCCAACTACTATCTCTTATACTAAGA